>JANUWF010003209.1:0-20401 GCA_026120185.1 Voacanga thouarsii
CGATACCACTTATTAACACACTTATGAGTTATTGTAGTTTATCTGATATGTTAACTAAACTTAAGGACTTTGAAGACCTTAATTTATTCAACGTGAATGAAGATTGGAACTTAGATAACAACCCTATCTTCTTGAAAAGGAGATATAATTTTGAACTCAACAGGTATACCCAATGTAATCATGCTTGGCAAGATTTCACAAAATTTAAGGATAGGTGTGAGATTTGCTTAAAATTCTGATTTGAAAAACATAGGACTTATTGTACAAAATGCAATTTAGCAGTCTGTAGATTTTGTACAAGTCAATATTTAGGATATGATATGTCTTCTCAAAAGGAAATAGAAGTAAAAGGAGAAGAAATTCAAGATGTAGGCTACAAGTCCCAAGTAACTTCACAGCTTAAAACCATAGGAATAATGCAGAAATACATAGATAATCTAGAAGAAAGCCTTCGAGATTGTATATGTAAAGATAGGAAGAAGGACAGTAAACAAAAATGAATTGTTATTGAAGAACAAAATAGCTTTGAAACAATCCTTGAACCCTACAAAAATGACCAAAATTTAGCCTTGGGAAAATGTAAGACAAATAACTTGCTTAATACTGTCTATATTATAGAATTCTCTAATAAACATACACTCACATGATCAGGAATAATTGATACTAGCGCTACTATGTGTCATATCCATAGAGATTTAGTACCTGAAAAGTATCTGAGAAAATCAAAAACAGGTTCAATAGTGATGGATACAGTAGAAAATAGTAGAAAAATAGATGAACTGTTGGTGGATTGCACTATTAAATTTAACAGTGAGAAATATTATTTTCCAACAACATGGGTATCTACCATGAATTATCAATTACTAATAGGCATGAATTTCATCAAAAATCTTCATGGTGGAATAATAGTAGAAGGTAATAGGGTAACCTTTTTAAAAGGGCTGATACAATAGTTAGCACACCTTTAAGTAGAGAACATAATCTGCTACCCAATTGTCAGACATTAGAAGTATCATAGGAAAAAGGTAGAAATTCCTGAAATAGAAACATTTGAAAATTTTGATTTCTCAAAATTAGAATATTCTAATGAAATTAATTTTAATTTAGGAGAAATAGCTAGTGAAAAACAAGATATAGATATCTTGTTGAATCAACTAGAAAAAATGAAGATCATAGGAGAAAATCCCTTAGAACATTGGCAGAAAAATAAAATACTCTGCAAATAAGAAAAATAAATCCTGAGTTAATCATAAAGGATAAGCCTATGAATTATACCCCTAAGGATTTAGAAGAAGCCAACATGCATGTTAAAGAATTGTTGGGATTAGGAATAATTAGAAATAGTTATAGTCCACATAGAACTCCTGCTTTTATAGTAAGGAAACATAGTGAAATTGTTAGAGGAAAAAGTAGAATGGTATATAATTATAAATGACTGAATGATAATACAGTTGAAGATAGTTATATAATCCCTAACAAAGAACTTTTAATATTAAGAGTAAAAGATAGTTTTATTTACTCAAAATTTGATTTTAAGTCAGGATTCTGGTATATAGCCATGCATGAAGATAGTATTCATTGGACAGTGTTCACAGTCCCAAATGGTCATTATGAATGGTTAGTAATGCCATTTGGATTGAAAAATGCACCATCTGTTTTCCAAAGAAAAATGGATAATATCTTCAAAGAGATTCCATTTATAGTATGTTTCATAGATGACATACTAATATTTAGTAAAAGTAGGAAAAAACACATAAGTCATTTAAAGAAATTTTTTGATTTATGTATTCAACCTGGTCTCATTCTCTCAAAAAAAAGAAAATGTCTTTGGGAAATTACCAAATACTATCTTCATGCATAGCTATATGCCAGAATCCTGACTTAAGATCAAATTTTGAGTAAATAAACTATCTTTTACTCTTAATATTAAAAGTTCTTTGTTAGGGATTATATAACTATCGTCAACTGTATTATCATTCAGTCGTTTATAATTATATACCATTCTACTTTTTCTCCTAACAATTTCACTATGTTTCCTTACTATAAAAGCAGGAGTTCTATGTGGACTATAACTATTTCTAATTATTCCTAATCCCAACAATTCTTTAACATGAATTTTGGCTTCTTCTAAATCCTTAGGGGTATAATTCATAGGCTTATCCTTTATGATTAACTCAGGATTTATTATTT
Organism: Voacanga thouarsii; assembly: GCA_026120185.1. Taxonomy (NCBI): domain Eukaryota; kingdom Viridiplantae; phylum Streptophyta; class Magnoliopsida; order Gentianales; family Apocynaceae; genus Voacanga; species Voacanga thouarsii. Next base: position 2,191 of record JANUWF010003209.1, read on the forward strand.
CTAATTTGCAGAGTATTTATTTTTATGCCAATGTTCTAAGTGATTTTCTCCTATGATCTTGATTTTTTCTAGTTGATTCAACAAGATATCTATATCTTGTTTTTCAGTAGCTATTTCTCCTAAATTAAAATTAATTTCATTTGAATATTCTAATTCTGAGAAATCAAAATTTTCAAATGTTTCTATTTCAGGAATTTCTACCTTTTTCCTACGATACTTTTAATGTCTGACTATTGGGTAGCAGATTAAGTTCTCGACTTAAAGGTGAGCTAACTATTGTATCAGCCCTTTTAAAAAAGGTGACCCTATTACCTTCTACTATTATACCACCATGAAGTTTTTTGATGAAATTCATGCCTATTATTAATTGATAATTCATGGTTGATACCCATGTTGTTGGTAAATAATACTTTTCACTGTCAAATTTAATAGTGCAATCCACCAACCGTTCATCTATTTTTCTACCGTTTCCTACTGTATCTATCACTATTGAACCTGTTTCTGATTTTCTCATATACTTTTCAGGTACTAAATCTCTATGGATATGACACATAGTAGCACCTGTATCAATTATTCCTGATAATGTGAGTGTACGTTTATCAGGGAATTCTATAATACAGACAGTATTGAGCAAGTTATTTGTCCTATATTTTACCAACAACAAATGCCATTTCTCCCACAAAAGCTAGCTATCATAGGAGCGACTCAGAATCTACTTACTTTGTCGGACAAAGTAAGTAGATTCCGAGTCGCTCCTATGATAGCTAGCTTTTATGGGAGAAATGGCTTCCTCAAATGGTATCAAAGCCTATCTTACACCCCACATCTCGGATTCGATTCTCGCCAAGTGCCAACGCACTCCCCGCGAAAACACCACTGGGATAGAATCCTAACGGTGCGGGTGAGTGGCAACGGTGCGGGTCAGAGTTGTGCAATGAAGCGTGGTGGACAAATTAAGTAGATTCTGAGTCGCTCCTATGATAGCTAGCTTTTGTGGGAGAAATGGCTTCCTTAAAAAATGCCTCCTTCTAACACACGACCAATTCTTCCCACTCAGAAGTATATACTAATGAATTTTTTCCTCTAACAAAACCCAATACTAATCAAAGTTTCTTTGGTTATTTAATTTTTAGTCATTGTGCACTTGAATGGCCGGCCTAAAAATATTTTGGATGAACCCCAAATGGTATATAATGACCAGCAAATATTGTCCTAGCCCACCACACAAACTTCTAGTGGAATTGGTATGACCACATCATGATTACAAATACAATGTTGTCTGCTCTATTATGCTAAATTATATTTTTCACCATTCTAATTTTAATGCTTGATGCAAACAATTTAGCTAGAAGTAGTCGATGTAGAGGACTAACTTATTGTACTGATACACGGGGGCGTCCTAAGAACAAGGGTCTAATTAAGGCTGAATTTAACCATAAGGGACAACCCATTGGAAAGAAGTGAAAAAAGCTATCTAGTTTCTTGGGCACTATAGCTAGAAATGCCAAGCATGCCCCATTAAATTATGTATTATGGACAAAGATGCCAAAAAGCTATAAGAAAGACATGATCGACATTGTAAAGGTAATAATACTATGATCTCTACATCCTTCAGTTTTAATGATTTTAGAATCTTTTTTATTGTAAATTTACTATACATAATGATTCTTGACAAATTTACTCCATAACAGGAAAGGTTTGATTTGCCACCTGGCGTTGAACCAAAAAGTACTTCATCAATAGGGAAATTATGGAGACCTTGGAAAAATTCTTTGAAAAAGGAATGGTTCAATGCTAATCAAATTGGAAATGTGCTGCCTTCTTGTGGAGAAGATCGGGGGCCTGAAGACTAATGGTTATGGTTAGTTTCCTTTTGGAATTCATAGACTGGCAAGGTAATGTTGAGCATTTTGTATTGCTCATTTCAAATTATCTAAATTGTAACTTTGATGGTAGAAAATTGAATTTCCATTTGCTGCTTCTTTTTTTTTTCCCAACATATTAGCCAAAGGAATGCTAATAGTAGGAAAAGCCGCAAATTGCATCATAGAATGGGGCAAAGACCATTTGCACAAGTTTTTGAAGACTTGGTAAATTTTACTACATCCTTCAATTTTTTTTCCATGAAGAATTAAATCAATTGATTCAATTGTTTTGTGTGTAGGCCAAGCAATTAGGGCATTAGCCATCCGAAGCTGAAATATTCGAGGAGTGCTTTACAGACTCTATTGGGAAACCAGGAAGTAGCGAGATTGCAACTAAATTGGTACATTTTAATCCTTGATTTACCTTCAATTTTTTACCTTCTTTCAGAATAATTAATAAGCATTTTTTTCTTTGTTTACAGAACTTAATGACTGAGAAGAGAAATGAACTTTCATCTAACTCCACTGATGATATTGGGCTGGATGACATTTTCTCACAAGTAATGGGACTAGACAGGAATGGTCGGGTTCGAATGTGCGGGGAAGGTGTTGCACCTTCGGATCTTTGGGGCGGAATTCCAAGTTGTAGCACTCAACATATTATCATGGCTGAACAAATGGATAAGATAGTGAGGCTCGAGGAACAAGCTAAAGAGCAAGTAGAACTCATTAGGGAACAAGGTAGACTGCTAGCTGAAGTTTGTGCGAATATGGCGCAGAACAACAAGGGTTGGTTCTCTAGAGTCAAACCTGCAAACTATCCCAATCAACAATAGCAGTACATTAAGGGTACTGTTAGCTTATACTTGTAGAATCACATCTTATTTGAAATAGATATTTGATTTCTTTTTTCATATTTCAAGCTAAATGGCTACATAGAATTTTGGCTGTTTTACACTAACTGAACTTATCATATTTTTTGCTAATGTTTGGCTATTTGTCTATCTTCATTAGGTACATGCTACTGTTTCAGTCTTGAGCGTAAAGGATCCTTCAAAGATAGTTGCAACTGCACTTATTAGGAGTTTGGACCCTGAAAAGATGGTTAGCCCACATGCCTTGGGACAAGATTGGTGTGAGATTGACATCATTTAGCCACATTCTTGTGATGAGCCATTGATTCATCCATACTCCTATCTGAAAACAATAGGAGATGCTCATGGTACTCTTATTGCATGGCCAACAAGCTTGGAATGATTCTTTTGATGGTAGAAAACCGTGATCAGTTTTCTACTTCTTTTTTATAGGCTATGCTTTTGTTTATGTATATGTGTGTCTATTCTTTTGGTAGCCTATGACAAATATGGAGTTTTGTCATCCTTTTCATGCAGTGTTGTGTTCTGATTATTATTATTTTTTTTTTTTGTGGGCTATGGTTTTGTTGAGGCTTGATTTTTTTTGTGGGTTATGGTTTTGTTTATGAGATGGTGAAGGAATTCTGTAAAATTTAGTATAGACTTTGATTTCTTATTTCAAGAAGACAATGTGATAGATTTGTTCTTTCAATGAGCATTATATTTTGCATTTGTTTATAGGTAAGATGAGAATGCAGTTTAGAAGGGTATTTATTAATTTGTTGCTATTGGATTTTTGTTTTAGTTTTAGTGATTTCATTGGAGTTCTGCAATTAGTCATTTGCTTATTAAATTTCTAAAAAAAAAAATCATTGATGTGTTGGACATCTATGAATTTGGAGAATTTCTATTTATGTATATTGATATTTGAGGAAGAATGTAGCTATCCTAAATATTTCATAGACATGACCAGCAGAGATATTTTACCAGCTTGTAAAACACCTACTCTAGTTTATAGTTTGCAAAAGTCTAACCTTGTAGTAGGTGAATGAAGGAAAGTCGATAGCGAGGAGATAAAAAGTCAGTGAAGCTCTCTTGCATTGTGTAATTGATATTCTATTGAATGGAGAGATCAGTTCATTTTTTTTTCTTTTAGGTTTGTTTTTGGATAAAATTTTCTTCAACAAAAATATAGGTTGTCTTTCTGACATGGCACTGTAGTCTACAACATTATATTCTGCATTTATTTATAGCCTGTTATTTTGCTAGTTCTCTTGTTGTTTTCATTGATTTGGTTTGGGATTTTGAGCATTCAGAGGTTGAGAAGTGTGGGCTTTTTGTATGTGTTAATGTTGTGGTGTTTGAAGTTGTAAATTGTGAAAAGTGGTGGCCTTGGCATTAATCTTGTTGTGGTGTTTGATGGGTGTTGTTGATTTTTATGGGAATGAAGCATTATTGTGAGTTGTTACTGATTGAGGAGATTTGGGCTTCAAAAGTGGTTTGTGTTGTCCAAAACAAAAAGAGGAGTTTAGCTTTGTAATATACTTAGAATTTGTTGTTAATTGTTTGGAAAATTTGTTGAGACAGCTAAATATGTATAATGGTATCTTAAGAAAGCTGAATGATATTATTGTTGAAAAGGAAGTATAGCCTTTTGAAAACTGAAATGCTAAAATGGAAATGCTAAAATGCTGTAGTTTAGCCATTTTGCTGCAATAATTGTCTGTTATAGCCTCGAGGAGAAAACTAAAATGCTGTAGTTTTATTCACTTATTGTTGAAGTATAGCCTTTTGAAAGCAAAATGCTGAAATGCTGCAGTTTTGCTAGTTTGGTGCAATAATTGTTTGTTCTAGCCTTAGGAGAAAACTGAAATGTTGTGGTTTAATTCACTTCTTGCTGAAGTATAGCCTTATGAAAACTGAAATGCTGTAGTTTAATTCACTTGTTGAAGCATAGCCTTTTGAAAACTGAAATGTTACAGTTTAGCCATTTAGGTGCAATAATTGTTTGTTTTAGCCTCAGCAGAAAACTAAAATGCTGCAGTTTAATTCACTCAAGAGAATCCCTTCCGTAGTTGAAAAGTTTAATTCTCTCTTCTTCTTTTTTCATCCTTTGTGAATGCTGCAGTTTTGGTATCAAGAAGCTACTGGTTTTTCATCATTTCTCTAACTTGAATGTGTCCAATTTACAATGGCAAGTTCGTATGGCTCGAGACGAATGGGACTAAGGAGACAGCTTGGCTACAAGTTATTTTGATGCTGCATATAAAGGAAGTATAGTAGATCATTTGGCTAAAATGGAGGCATGTAGACATTAATGAAATTATATCTTAATGGATACATTGAGATTTTATTTTGGATTATATAGTTTTGATGACTTCCTTGATGTATATATACATAGTACTATACTTCCTATTGTATGCAAACATTTTATTTTGACTTTAATGTGATTTTGTATTATGGTCAAAGTTTTAATTTTTTTATATCATGTAATTAATATATATTTATATATATAAGAGCTGAAATGTCATAAAAAATGTAGTGACATATAGCCAACACATTATGAAAATTTTAAAAAAGTTGTTATATTAAGTTTAAACAATATGTATAAATATCATAACAAATAATAATAATGATAGCATGAAATGTTATGAATGCTAACGAAGTGTCATATAATTGAAAGTTGCCAAATGCTATTATGACATTTATAAATATTTTTGTAGATTTGAATTTGACCATTGGCAACCGTTGGTAAGCATTTGCATAACACAACTAAATGCTATATGAAGATCTTTTACTGATAGTTGTAAATGTCATTGTAGATGTTAGTTATTATGACACTTTAAATTGTTTATATTTATTTAAATTTTTGGCAGTTATTAGACCCTTTTTGTAGCATGACAAAATGTTGTAATAAGGCCTTTGATATAACAATTATACATATTCTGATGGGTACATCTATTATGACATTTGGTAATGTCCTCTGTGACTATAGCAACGGCGTTTTGGAGAACATTTTGTGAAAACGTCACAAAGTAAAAAATGTCACAACAGATACTTATTTGGGAAATAGAACATCACAGTGACCATTCTCGACTGTTTCGTAGGCTGTGGAAATTAGAGATATGATCCTTGGGCGGGAACGGGATTCTCATACCGCTACTGTTCTTCTTCACACTTGGGCAATGGGTACCACTTCGTTCACCGCTCAAGCTTACGACTACCTTAGGTTTACTTCATCGAAAGTTTATTGGGCCAATACTATTTGGAAACAGGGCCTAACCCCTAAGCATTCATTCATGGCCTGGTTATGTGCTAGGGGACGGCTGAAGACCAAGGATGCACTTGTTTTCCGGTTGGATGACTTGTCTTGTCCACTGTGTAAGGCACTACTGGAAACGACTAACCACTTATTTTTCAAGTGTTTGGTTTCAGCAACTATTTGGAAGGAAGTTAAAGTTTGGATGGGCTTACCACATAGGTTAAATTCGACCAACTCTTGCCTCCGGTGGTACAAGCATACCAACCATGGTACGTTGTGGATAGCTAAGGCTAAGGCTATTGCTTTACTTGCCACTCTATATTACATCTGGAATGCTCATAACAGAGCAATGTTTGAGGGTGTAGCTTGCCAACCTTTGGAAATTGCTAAAAGGATCAAAACACATGTGTACACTATTATTTTTACTTTGTATCCTGATGTTCAGACAAATTTTGGGACTTGTATTAACCACTGCTAGTCTATAGTCCTCCTGACTGTTAACTAGTAAGCTATCCTATAAATATCTTTTAATCAATATCAATCACTTACATTTTGATCCAAAAAAAAAAAAATTAACACTTTCACCTGTCACAACAACCTATTTTTGTAGTAGTGCTTATACTCTTGTATATTGCTATTTGAGTAGATAGTTGCTGTTCGATTGTGAGTAATACTAAGGCCTTACGGTAGCACACATTGAGGGATTGATGACGCACGATATTTGTATGAATTGCTTAATTGCAGAAATGGGCTTCAGTATTGTGTTTAATGATGCTCTTCGCATATAGCATGTGAATTATGATTTTTTATTGTAAAGTTGTTGATGCTTGATAGCTATAATGCTTTGACTATGGATTTATCTACTCAATTAACTAATTATTTATTTATTTATTCATTAATAGATTTATTGAAATTATTAGTATTCTCTGAATTAGTGTACTAAAAATTATTATCTGCTATTAACTTATCATCGTATTAATGACTAAATATCTTGTAATTGATTTATAAATTATTTTTTTATTGTCTACTACTATAAATATTAGTTATTACTTACTGTGAATATAATTTTGGTTATTATTATTTAATATTATAATTATTGTAGTCATTATTTGCTGTTATTATGTTTTGGATATTAAAGTTATTCTTTAAAATTAGTATTTGCTGCTATATTAATTTGATTATGATTATGATTATTATTATTATTTTAGTAACAATATTATTATCTATTATTGTTAACATTTGCTATATATCATCATCATCGTCATCATTTATCATTTATTAATTATTATTATTAAAATTATTATCATAGTATAATATTAGCATCATATTATATTATAACAACTTATATTGCAAAAATATGTTGTTATTAAATTAATATAATATATGATAATATAGCCCTATTGTATTGTAGTTATGTTATTCATATATTTATTAGTTTTGTTTGTGATTAGTATTTTTTTTATCGCAATGTAAAAGGATTAATATTGACCAAACAAATATTTACATGATTGTTTACTAGTTTATAGTCAAGAGGACTATTAACTAGCAGGGTTGAAAACCATCCTCCAAACAACTCAGAACATTAGGGTACAATGTAAAAATAACAGTATACATGTGTTTTGATCTTTCTTGAAATATACAACGGTTGGCAAATGGTCCCCTCAAATAACTCTTTATTACGTGCAGCCCAAATGTAATAAAACGTGGTAGCCATAGCAGTAGCCTTCACTTTTGCCATCCAGGAAGAGCCACGGTTGGCACGATTGTACCACCTAAGACAAGAGCCAGCTGTATCCAATGCTTGTGGCAAGCCCAGCCACAGACGAATTTCCCTCCAGATAGATGCCGATGCAGCGCACTTGAAAAATAAATGATTTGTCGTCTCCATATGTGCATTACAAAGAGGGCAAGATAAATCATCCAACAGAAACACAAGTCCATCTTTTGTCTTCAAACGTCCCCTAGCACACAACTAGACCATGAATGAGTGTTTGGGGGTAAGCCCCAGCTTCCAAATAGTTTTTGCTTGAAAAACCCTCGAGGAAGGCGCCTGAAAATAGTCATAAGCTAAGAAGGTGAAGGATGTGCTAGATGTCGCCCATGTATGAAGGATGTGCTATTAGTTTATTGCAATGATGTTTGGATGATATAATACGATCATAATATTATTCTTTTTATAAACTAATATTTTAATATATAATGTCATTATTATTTTTATCGCATTTCTATGCATTAAATCATAGCTGTTATTATATAATTTAGTACATATTACTATTTATAGTATTTATTATCTACAATATTATTTATTTAGTACATAATATCTTCTTGTTAGTTAAATATTTGCTTCTTGAACATTTGCTTTGTTGGAATCTCTGATATGTAGTATGGGTCAAAAGGAAGGAATCTTGGGAGTTGAATCAAATACCTTTCATGCTTAGGTGAAAATGAAGAAGTAGAATTTCAAATGCAATATTATGTCTAATAGGGTATTGTTTGATTGAGAATTTATAATTTTTTTTTTGTTTAGACGGGAATGGGACCAGAGAGCAGGAGCAATTCACTTGCCTAGGTGATTGAATAATCTGGACAAGTAAGTACTTCCATCTAATATTTGATACCAAAACTCTGAATTGCAAGTCATTTGGAAAAGGAATATTGGCTCAATGATGTGATTGTTTGGAATGCAAGCTTGACTATTGCTCATCAAAAGATTTTATACAAACAAAGATTTCATTGGAAAATCACCTTCTATTTCTAAAACGATTTGACCAAAAATTATTTAACATCCTTGCTTACATGATCATACTGTTTTGGAAATATTTTCATTGAGTTTGGATCTTGATTGAGGTAATAAAACGTTGAGTACTCAATACGGGTAGGTTTCTAGGACTAACCTTTGAATAGTTGGGTAAGTCCTTTGTAGGAGGCCATCTGTGAGAGATGAACTCTATCTAGAACAGATGATAGTCCCAGTAGGTTTGGTCAGCCTAAGCTAGCACTTCAATCCAAGTGGGCTGTTATTCCGGGGTGGACATATGATAAGTTAGAGTAAGAGATGGAGTAATATCTTATCTAGGAGGTTGTACACCCACTACACTGTGATGCAGGGTTTCACAATGTTTGTCATGATGCAGAGTTTCATAGCAAGGATATGATGCAAGGTTTCATAGCCTATTTATTTTGAGTGTTTTTGTATTATACTTATTACTATGATATGGCTTCAATATGATATACCACTCACATGGTTTACGAAAAATGTTTGACTTGCAATCAATGTTTGATTATTAGTTTCAAAGTGCATTCATTAAATCTATTTCGATTCAGACAAGAGCATACACATGACTTAAAGAAGACACAATTCATTTGTAGGATATCAAGCTAAGGAAGCCAACAAGCAAGGATAAAAAAAAAATGTGGTGAAGAAATAGATGCCAAAAAGAGGACCAAATATAGCTCAAAGCAAGCCACAATTCATTTCAAGGGTCAAGGACATCTAATGCAAAATAAAGAAGACTAAGAAGATCAAGTTTGGAGTGCAGGGAGTAGGAGATGTACGACTAGAGATATGGGCATGCAGCTGCCTAAAAAAATCATAGAAAACATTGCTCTAAACATCTTAGATGCATGGTTGTGCACCAAATTATGCCATTGTGCACAACCAGATATACGGCCATGCACGGCCAATTCTAAAGGTTTTACCTTCAATCCTACATTCATGTTGTTCATAGTTTAATAAAGGAAAATCTGGAAATTTTCCAGAATTTTTGCAGAATGGCCTTTGAAAATTTCAGCCAACAATCCTACCCCATTTCCTGCCAGAAAAATGGTCATTTCATGTGAGGTTGAAGGCTGAAAATTCTGTGCATTTTTCAGACTGCTCAAACTGCACAAAACCAGAAAATTTCCCTGCACAATTTGCTGCTTTGGAAGCTGGAATTGAAGCCATCTTTTGGTCATCAAATCAGCTAGAACTTCATCTGTTTTTCTTGAGAAAGAAGGCTGGAAAACCCCATTAAAAGACCGTCAAACAACCCAGAAAAACAGCGGCAAATCAGGCCTAAGAATGCAGAAAATTCTGCACCAAAAAACCTTCACTATTCTAGGTACTCTTGAGACATTGTAAACCAGAAAATTTCCAGCTTGGTCTGTCAATGCCAATGCCAAAAAACACCATTCAAACCTCTCAAAATTGGACCTTGTTCAGCCATGGACTGAACACCATTGACCTCCACACTTACCTTGAGTGTTTGGACTCCATGATCGCACCTCAAAAAGCTCCAAAGATCACTCTATCCAAAACTCATTTGAACTTCAAAATAATTCCAGAATTTTTGCTCCTTTAAAGCACTCTTGTAGCAAGTGATTAACCAGAAATTTCTCTGCCATTAGAGGCCATTTTTGGCCAGCACTATAAGCTGAACAACTCTCCATTCTTTGCATTAAACCTAGCTGATCAGTCCTACACCATTGAAGAGCAAAGAGACCTCACATGATCAATCACCATTAGCTAATCTTCTACCTCAAACAACTCCTCATTTTCCTCCATTTGAATTTAAAAAAAAAAACTAAACACTCTCTCTCCTTCTAGCTGAAAACCAAAACTCCTATCTACTCTAGGCCATTCGGCCAACAGCATTTCCGTAATTCACAAGCCATTTTTCTCTCAAACTCTCTCAAAACACCAAGAACACACACTACACCTCTTCAAGCCTAATCCTATCCTAAACATCTCCAATCACTCTCAAATACTCCAAATCACTCATACTTAATCCCTAAACTTCATTTCTGGTCTTTATAACACAAAATCACAGAAACTAGAATTTTCGAACGGATCAAAATAAGTTTTTTCCTTGAAGGTCCCAAGAACATCAAAAGGTAAAACAAGAACAACCTTCTTGTTCTTCCTCTTCTATTCAATTTTCAATGTTCCATTCTAATGCTCTCTCTCTCTCTCTCGGCCAAAATGGATGATCAACCATAGCTGTTTTTATTTGGACCACTAAAGGCAGTCAAACGCATGGACCTTCACTAGTCTTCATCAAGTGATCGTCTATCAAGTATCTCTTCTTAAATCCTCCTTTTAATTTCTGAATTCATGTCTCTTAGATGTTGATAGGAAGGTTGAATATGAATGGGGGATTGAGTATATATATGTGGATTAGGGTGATAGAGTTAGGACATGAGGGTTGATATATATGATTAAGCTATATGGATTTTTCTTTTGAATCAATATATGCTCATCATGCTTAATGAGATTTATGGATGTTTTGATGCACGATAGATGTTATGACACCAATGGTGAATAGGCTCTTATGTTTATAGTTTCAATGAGGCCATGAATAATGATTATACCTAGTAGGAGATTGACCATGTGATAGTATGTGTTAATTCAAATGTATGTTCATGAATGGATTAGTATATTATTTGATGTTAGAGAATGTGTTCATGAATCTTTTCTTGCAATAGGAAATCATGGTAAAAGATTATTTTCTTGTTAATCCTAGGTTATTTTTGTTAACAAATTTTATTACTTTAATTAGAATTACTACTATATTTTTCTCTATGAAATTTGAAATTGCTAGGAAGGTTTGGATTAGAATGTTAATTAAAATATTAATATTTTATTAGTCAAATCAATAATATATTTTATTAAAATATATATATATATAATAAATAAAATCTTTTATTAAACTATAAATATATATATATAATAATAAAAAATATTATAATTAATTAATACCAAATTACCTTGTAGACCATAACTAAAACTTTTACCTATATCCATAAATATTATTTATTATTTATTAATTAAAAATTCATTTATTATTAATTTTAGTGGTTATTTATTGTCTACTAATTATTAATGAAAAATAAGTGTAATTTATTATTTATTTATTTTTGACAATACTATTCAAATATTACCGTATACCAATATTATTTAGGACTTAGCATTATTCAATATTTAACAATAGTTTGTTTATTCGCAGTAATACTCATAATTTGTTATTTGAAACTGTAATTTATTAGAAATTATTTCAGAACCCCTAGTTAATTTAACCTATCAAGCTAAATTTACTTTATAAAATAATTTATCAACTAGTATTAAAGCTTAGGACATTGTGGTTATGGTTAGTCATGGTTGTGACTAGTTGAACTAGAAATTATTTATGTAAGACAGATATAGTCTGAATGTTATCTTATGTCTTTTGTTTACCCCAAGCGGGGTTAGGTTGACCTTGAAGGATTTTTGAGTTCAAGAAGAGCAAAGGATCAAGTAAGCTCCTGCATGGAATCATTTGAAGACCAAAGTTAATGTGACAAGCCAAACTCAATGTGTATGAACGTTTGTTTTGTAAAGGCAATTAAGGACAGTTTTCCTTTTTATTTTAGTCAAGCAATCCATTTGAAATTAAACAAGCAGTTTTACACAAAATGCTTAACGCTTTCTAAAACCTAACTTTGGAAAGAATTTTAGAAACCTTAATTGCTATTTCCAAGTAAATCGTTGTATGATCAATTTTCTCCCAAGTGGAACAACAATATTGAGTACTCAATAAGGATAGACTACTAGGACTAGTCTTTGAAGGGTTAGGGTAAGTCTCTTAGTCGGTGGCCACCTCTGAGGGGTGAGTCCTTCCCGGATAGGATGCCAGTCGAGTAGGTCATACCGGTCCGAGCTAGCATGTTCAGTCAAGTGGACTGTGTGTTTCCAAAGTGGACAACCAGTATGTTTGGATGTAGAGATGGAGGAGTATCTCACCTAGTAGGCCGTACACCTACCTTATGTTAGTATGCTCAACGTGTGGCATTCTGATCGTTATATTCTCATGGGGCCTAACACGTAGTGCCACGGCTACCTCTTTGAATGGTTGTATTTATTTGAGCATGTTTGTTTTAGAAAGCAAAATGCCACTCTTAATTTATGACATTTATTTAATGCTTGCTAGCACTTTCTCCTATGAAACTTTTACAACTTGCACACATGAACTGTTTTACATAAAACACTCAAAGCACACACGAGTTTACTGAGATTTTTATCTCACCACCTTTTATATCATGGTTTCAGGTCGATCCTCCTATGAAGGTCATTAGGTAGAATGTTGCCTATGATTTTGAAGACTCGTCTATTATTTTTCTTATGTATTGCTTTTGAGAGACAATAGCAAACAATTATTTTTAAATTTGTTCATGTATTGTTAGGTTGTAATAAGTTTAATTTTAAAGTATTTCTTTTATTTTATTTTGTGTGACCTAGTTATAAATAGCCCTTGTCCTGTGGACAGGGCGACATCCCCAGCCCTAATGGACCTAGGTAGTTAGGTATTACAAGACCTTTTAGAACATATACCAATCCCACTTTGTGAATACATGATATGAACACTTCAACCAAGTTCACTAACTAACAACTCTAAAATTCCCAACACCAATTTAAATTTAACAAATCCCAAACTTCTCAAAATGCCTAAAAAGGAATTATACATCCATAATCCAAACCAAAATTTAACATGAATTCCCAATGCATGAAGGTAGAATGCTAACAATGTGGAGTAGGATCACTCTAATTGCCATCTAACTCTTATCCATGGTGAATATATCAATGTCATGAACAATAGGATTCCACAACTATGTGGAAAAATTCATGCAATGCATATTATCTCTATCATGAAGAATTTCACTTTGCAAGAGTGATAGCAATATCAATAGAAATTTGCCAAAATAGCCATAATAAGATCAAAATATGAATTATGCTCAAAGAAATAACTTCACTAAACATTTAACCCCTGCTATTTCACTCATAATTAATTCACAAACTCAATCTATTCAAATCAAGTCAACAATTCAATAGAATTTCGGATAAAAATAAATAAAAAATATCAAGAATTTCATGACAAAAATTAAACCATAAAAGTGAAATAAAAGCCATACCAGTTTGTTTTGTAATGCATGGGCAAACATTTTAGGTAATTTCCTTGAATAAAACACACAATTTTAAAGGGTAGGTTGGTTAAGAAAAAAAAAAGGAGAGATTTTGGAACATTTAATCGACAAATCAATGAAGAATTGAAGATTTGATGCTGAGATGATGGCTTTGATACTTAAAATTAAGGCAATGATGGTTGGGTACGAATAGGCAGTGGTAGGTTGCAAGAAAAAATTGAGAGCGATGAAGAAGTAAAAAAAGAAGAAGCCAATTTGGCATTTTAATAGTCGGAATCCTAACAGAACTCAACATCGGGTCGAAGCATTTCGACTGGTGCCTGGTCAATACTTGGATTTGTAACTCGGAACCCTAAAGGAACCCAATGTCGAGCCCAAATGCTTAGACTGGCACCAAGTCAGCTTTGTTAGGTTCAAAAATGTTTTTCTTATTTAATAATAAATGAATGGAAATAATCAATGGTTTACCATACTTTTTCCTCCGTTTTATCCTAATTTTCTAAAACTAAGCCAGGGTTAGTTCAGATCATTAGGTCGGTGCCGGGTTAAGTTTGGAATTGGGGAATTAAGCTCCAAATTCATCAATTTCTGCATAAAATGGGACCATAAAGTCTCCCAACATCCTACAATAACCAATCCATTTCATCACTATAATGACTGTAACACCCCCTCCTAAGTGGCCTAAATGACCAGGGAATGTCGCCCCGTGCTCTCAGACAAGGGGTCTTTATAACAAAGGGAGGAAAGAAAGCAACAATGTATACCTAACATTAACATCAATGCAGAAATTGAATTACTGACTAAATAAATCCCAATACAGACTCATAAGGATAAAACTCTGTAAGCTAAAAGAAATCTTTATACATCATCACTAGAGTATTGGTAGAAGACTATCAAAACCTAATCTATTACAAAATGATCTTCAACACTTGGTCTTGAAAGACATACACTACCCTATAAATTGTGGTTAGAAAAGTAGTGTGAGATTAAAAATAATCTAAAGTAAGTCCGTAGTGTGTAAAAGTGATAGTTACGAAATCAATCTCATGACGCATGCATGTGAAATAAATCGAAGGGATGTAATCATAAGAGAATTTGCATTTGTCCATCTGAAATCCTTTATCAAATTTTTGGAGAGAAAGCCATAAGTGTGATTAATTATGAAATGTATATAAGAATTTTGTTAGGCAATAAATTCAAGTCGAAATTCTGGGAACAAAAATTCAATTCAGCAAAAGTCTTGAATCTGTCATCAATCAACCATATCGCGTATCGAGACTGTAGATCATTCATACCACACCAATATGGCCATGGCATATACAATGCCGAAAAATCACATGTAGGTGATCAACCAACAGAGAGAATGCTCCTCCTTCTTGTCTCTCGCACATTTGTCTCAGACCCGGATATCCCACATCCGTCTGTCAGAGTTCTCAAAACTCCGTTGTTAGTTCAGGACTCGGCCAAACTACTTGGACTGACACCCCATTTGGAAACGATAGTTTCCCGGAGACGGCCTATCAATCAGAACTCTCACCAAGTCTAACAAAAGCTAGCCTTATAGCTTCGACACTTGAGTACTCAAGTTTTCAACAAAGCGATTCAAGAAATTCTCATTCCAATTTGGAATATACAATTTCATTATCAAAACATTATTCCAGTCCCCAAAACCGTATTTGGTTTAAAATTCAGCCCAACCCAAAACCACCATCATACATTCTCTCCAAAATATTTCCAAAATAGAAATCATGTCATCCATTCTATCCAAATTTGCTCAAGGCAAAAATAAATCAATTCAGTTCATATCTTACCTCAAAGGTGATATTGTTAGGAGCCAAAATCTCATGCTATGATTTTCACAATTATATGCATGAAGGAAAAATTGCCATTAGATATAAACAATGATGCATGGCTCCTAATCATATCATAACATACATAAGAAGATTCCTAAAATTGATCATACATACTTTTCCCAAGTGGATGTCATAAACTACTAAGAGTGATACCAAGTGCCATAAAATAAAACTCATATGTGAAATCATATCATGTGCTTCTTGTGACATAAACATGTATAAATGATCATATGAACTTTCCATAGAATTATTTTGCATAAATGAGTCATGAAATGCAAGGACTTACCTTGTCCAAAAGCTTAGCAAAAGAAATCTTTTCAAAATTTTGAAGACTTCCTTCCTCCCAAATCCAGCTCAAAATCTAATATAAATTATACAAGAATTCATCATCTTTTCATCTCAAGCCCTTAGAGATCAAACCACATAAATCCCTAAGGAAAAAGAGGTTACTTATGCTCCAAGAGGCTAATTATTCATTAGCTATTTAAAAAATACTCAAATTAAAATAGGGAATTAATTAAATTATTCCTTAAATACATAACCTAATTTCCTCACATATTTTTCTGGAAAATCTCATCAAAGCTACTGCCACACTTAGAGCAAATATTGTTCAACTAAAACTCTGTAAAACCTAGCTTGGGCTATCCAAGAAAACCTTAACCAACTAGGACTTTGTTTTAGCCAAAAAAAAAAAAAACAACCAGAAATTTCCCCTCCAATTCGTTCAGAATTTCGGCGAAAACCAGCCCTATTCTGCATGAAATTTGCAGCAAAAACCTGCACAAAAACTCCTCTAACTACCGAGCGAAATACAGCTACTCAAAGACTTCTTTTTCTTCTCTTGTTTTCGCAACTATAGAGACCAAAACCAACCAGATTTCCTCACTCATTCTGTCCAGATTTTCCTCTCACTTTCTGTCCAGAATTTTGGCCATCCTAAGCTGCAAAAATACAGCAGCAATCAGCCCTAGACTTCTGCCCAATTTCGGCACCCTTAGAAGAACTAAAGCTGTCCAACTTTTCTATTGTCATTAAGACTCCATACCAAGGTAGAACTCCTCCAAATACCTAAACACCAAACCCTAGACTTTTGTATCCAGCAAACCACGAAAATCCCCACCTTTTCAGCCCCTCAAACTCATGAAAAAAGCAGCATTCAACCTGCACCAAAATTCAGCCAGCCTACCCCAAGAACAAAGCAAAAATCAAAACTCTCTACACGGTAATTGATCTTCAACCCTTCTATTCATCTCTTATTCCATTATTTCCTTCTTTTTGCCCTTAAATCATGTACATAAGGGACTGATTTTATCCTTTCCTTGATTAGTCTCGAACTAGGTCATCCAAGCAGATCAATCTATTCAACCATCGTTAGAACTCGAGCTAGTCATCAAGAAATTGTCGTGTTTTAAGTCCAGATCAGCTAAGAGGTAATCAAGATCCTATCTTTACTGATTTAAATGGCATTAATCCGTAGTGTATTGATTTATGAATGCTTATGGAGTCAAGCATGAAAGTATGAATGAACTAGATTGATGAATATGTTGATGTAAGCTATAGACAAAGCATGTACGAGATAGGACATTGATGTATCTTGTCATGATGAATTTAGCTCTATTCTGGGTTGGTAAAGATAAGATCTTCTAGCATTTATGGGGCTGTTTATGACGATTTTATGCTAGATGAATATAAGAATTGCCATATAGTGAATTGAGTTGGATAAATTCATGGATATGATCAATAGAATGACAAAGGGAAGTTGTATAGGTGATCTAATGAATTAAATCTTCTAGATACCATGAATGACCTAGGTGATTAGCGAGATCATGAGAATTTACATTGCATGAAATAGTAGATGGAATGATTGCATCCTAATTGTAGAATTATTTGCTCTAGATAAGGAAGGAGTGGAAGTAAAGGCCATCAATTGAATTAGGTCTAGATGTTGATTTATCCAAGTAAGTCCCTGCATAACTGATTTGATAAATGTTACTTGTTTTCAAGAAATTTTTACAATGTTATTTGGAATTGATCTCAATATGATGTTTTGACAAAAGGATAGAAACGTTGGCTAAAAACGATGAGTTATACTGTGTTTTGATACTTAGGTTGGAAACGTGGATGTTTTACTTTCTAAATGAGTTTATCAAATTTTAACTATTTAGACTCAAAAATGATTTCTTACACTATCACTAAATGGTTTGGAAATGCTATTACGAAAAACCACGTTTTGCAATCAAACTAATCAAAGACTTTCAAAAAGGGAAAAATGATTCTGCCCCTAATCAGGGAGCATTGAATACTTAGCGAGGGTAGGCTAGTAGTACTAGTTTTGAAGAGCAAGAGTGAGTCTTCTGGTTGGGGACCACCTCCAAAAGATGAACTCAACTTGGAGATGCGACAGTACTACTTAGTCAGGCTATCCGAGTTAGCAATATT
>JANUWF010003210.1:0-24480 GCA_026120185.1 Voacanga thouarsii
GTTGTTTTTCAAGATATTTAAAATAAGTTGTGCTTAAAAAAATTTATGGTCGTAAGGGTTTCTTTTAGAAACTTTAGGGACTTAAATATAATTATCCAAGTGAACTAAGTTAAAAAATATAGGAATTCAAGTAATGACTAAATGCATTAATAAGTAACTAATATATGGCCTTAAGTCTCAATATACATTCACATATAACTTGAAAATTTATAAATTTTATCTATAATAATTATAATTTATATATGTGCGTGTATACAGAAATACAAAATGTGATATAGTAATTAAAAGTATGGGATACAAATAGTAACTTTACTAAGTCTTTCTAGTTTTTATACTGGAAACTTGTTATTTTTATAATATTTGTTGTATATGATATAAATTTAAACGTTTATCAATTTGAATATAAAATAAAAGAATCAAATTTACGAATATATTGACAATTTATATGCATTAATAAAGATAATTATTTTAAGAGTTTGTTTATTTATTTTTACACTTGGCTCGTTATTTTTCAAAAGATATTTAAAATAAGTTGTGCTTAAAAAAATTTATGGTCGTAAGGGTTTCTTTTAGAAACTTTAGGGACTTAAATATAATTATCCAAGTGAACTAAGTTAAAAAATATAGGAATTCAAGTAATGACTAAATGCATTAATAAGTAAATAATATATGGACTTAAGTCTCAATATACATTCACATATAACTTGAAAATTTATAAATTTTATCTATAATAATTATAATTTATATATGTGCGTGTATACAGAAATACAAAATGTGATATAGTAATTAAAAGTATGGGATACAAATAGTAACTTTACTAAGTATTTCTAGTTTTTATACTTGGAAACTTGTTATTTTTATAATATTTGTTGTATATGATATAAATTTAAACGTTTATCAATTTGAATATAAAATAAAAGAATCAAATTTACGAATATATTGACAATTTATATGCATTAATAAAGATAATTATTTTAAGAGTTTGTTTATTTATTTTTACACTTGGCTCGTTATTTTTCAAAAGATATTTAAAATAAGTTGTGCTTAAAAAAATTTATGGTCGTAAGGGTTTCTTTTAGAAACTTTAGGGACTTAAATATAATTATCCAAGTGAACTAAGTTAAAAAATATAGGAATTCAAGTAATGACTAAATGCATTAATAAGTAAATAATATATGGACTTAAGTCTCAATATACATTCACATATAACTTGAAAATTTATAAATTTTATCTATAATAATTATAATTTATATATGTGCGTGTATACAGAAATACAAAATGTGATATAGTAATTAAAAGTATGGGATACAAATAGTAACTTTAATAAGTATTTCTAGTTTTTATACTGGAAACTTGTTATTTTTATAATATTTGTTGTATATGATATAAATTTAAACGTTTATCAATTTGAATATAAAATAAAAGAATCAAATTTACGAATATATTGAAAATTTATATGCAATAATAAAGATAATTATTTTAAAAGTTTGTTTATTTATTTTTACACTTAGCTCGTTATTTTTCAAAAGATATTTAAAATAAGTTGTGCTTAAAAAAATTTATGGTCGTAAGGGTTTCTTTTAGAAACTTTAGGGACTTAAATATAATTATCCAAGTGAACTAAGTTAAAAAATATAGGAATTCAAGTAATGACTAAATGCATTAATAAGTAAATAATATATGGACTTAAGTCTCAATATACATTCACATATAACTTGAAAATTTATAAATTTTATCTATAATAATTATAATTTATATATGTGCGTGTATAAAGAAATACAAAATGTGATATAGTAATTAAAAGTATGGGATACAAATAGTAACTTTAATAAGTATTTCTAGTTTTTATACTGGAAACTTGTTATTTTTATAATATTTGTTGTATATGATATAAATTTAAACGTTTATCAATTTGAATATAAAATAAAAGAATCAAATTTACGAATATATTGAAAATTTATATGCAATAATAAAGATAATTATTTTAAAAGTTTGTTTATTTATTTTTACACTTGGCTCGTTATTTTTCAAAAGATATTTAAAATAAGTTGTGCTTAAAAAAATTTATGGTCGTAAGGGTTTCTTTTAGAAACTTTAGGGACTTAAATATAATTATCCAAGTGAACTAAGTTAAAAAATATAGGAATTCAAGTAATGACTAAATGCATTAATAAGTAAATAATATATGGACTTAAGTCTCAATATACATTCACATATAACTTGAAAATTTATAAATTTTATCTATAATAATTATAATTTATATATGTGCGTGTATACAGAAATACAAAATGTGATATAGTAATTAAAAGTATGGGATACAAATAGTAACTTTACTAAGTATTTCTAGTTTTTATACTTGGAAACTTGTTATTTTTATAATATTTGTTGTATATGATATAAATTTAAACGTTTATCAATTTGAATATAAAATAAAAGAATCAAATTTACGAATATATTGACAATTTATATGCATTAATAAAGATAATTATTTTAAGAGTTTGTTTATTTATTTTTACACTTGGCTCGTTATTTTTCAAAAGATATTTAAAATAAGTTGTGCTTAAAAAAATTTATGGTCGTAAGGGTTTCTTTTAGAAACTTTAGGGACTTAAATATAATTATCCAAGTGAACTAAGTTAAAAAATATAGGAATTCAAGTAATGACTAAATGCATTAATAAGTAAATAATATATGGACTTAAGTCTCAATATACATTCACATATAACTTGAAAATTTATAAATTTTATCTATAATAATTATAATTTATATATGTGCGTGTATAAAGAAATACAAAATGTGATATAGTAATTAAAAGTATGGGATACAAATAGTAACTTTAATAAGTATTTCTAGTTTTTATACTTGGAAACTTGTTATTTTTATAATATTTGTTGTATATGATATAAATTTAAACGTTTATCAATTTGAATATAAAATAAAAGAATCAAATTTACGAATATATTGAAAATTTATATGCAATAATAAAGATAATTATTTTAAAAGTTTGTTTATTTATTTTTACACTTAGCTCGTTATTTTTGAAAAGATATTTAAAATAAGTTGTGCTTAAAAAAATTTATGGTCGTAAGGGTTTCTTTTAGAAACTTTAGGGACTTAAATATAATTATCCAAGTGAACTAAGTTAAAAAATATAGGAATTCAAGTAATGACTAAATGCATTAATAAGTAAATAATATATGGACTTAAGTCTCAATATACATTCACATATAACTTGAAAATTTATAAATTTTATCTATAATAATTATAATTTATATATGTGCGTGTATAAAGAAATACAAAATGTGATATAGTAATTAAAAGTATGGGATACAAATAGTAACTTTAATAAGTATTTCTAGTTTTTATACTTGGAAACTTGTTATTTTTATAATATTTGTTGTATATGATATAAATTTAAACGTTTATCAATTTGAATATAAAATAAAAGAATCAAATTTACGAATATATTGAAAATTTATATGCAATAATAAAGATAATATTTTAAAAGTTTGTTTATTTATTTTTACACTTAGCTCGTTATTTTTGAAAAGATATTTAAAATAAGTTGTGCTTAAAAAAATTTATGGTCGTAAGGGTTTCTTTTAGAAACTTTAGGGACTTAAATATAATTATCCAAGTGAACTAAGTTAAAAAATATAGGAATTCAAGTAATGACTAAATGCATTAATAAGTAAATAATATATGGACTTAAGTCTCAATATACATTCACATATAACTTGAAAATTTATAAATTTTATCTATAATAATTATAATTTATATATGTGCGTGTATAAAGAAATACAAAATGTGATATAGTAATTAAAAGTATGGGATACAAATAGTAACTTTAATAAGTATTTCTAGTTTTTATACTGGAAACTTGTTATTTTTATAATATTTGTTGTATATGATATAAATTTAAACGTTTATCAATTTGAATATAAAATAAAAGAATCAAATTTACGAATATATTGACAATTTATATGCATTAATAAAGATAATTATTTTAAGAGTTTGTTTATTTTTTTTTACACTTGGCTCGTTATTTTTCAAAAGATATTTAAAATAAGTAGTGCTTAAAAAAATTTATGGTCGTAAGGGTTTCTTTTAGAAACTTTAGGGACTTAAATATAATTATCCAAGTGAACTAAGTTAAAAAATATAGGAATTCAAGTAATGACTAAATGCATTAATAAGTAAATAATATATGGACTTAAGTCTCAATATACATTCACATATAACTTGAAAATTTATAAATTTTATCTATAATAATTATAATTTATATATGTGCGTGTATACAGAAATACAAAATGTGATATAGTAATTAAAAGTATGGGATACAAATAGTAACTTTACTAAGTATTTCTAGTTTTTATACTGGAAACTTGTTATTTTTATAATATTTGTTGTATATGATATAAATTTAAACGTTTATCAATTTGAATATAAAATAAAAGAATCAAATTTACGAATATATTGACAATTTATATGCATTAATAAAGATAATTATTTTAAAAGTTTGTTTATTTATTTTTACACTTGGCTCGTTATTTTTCAAAAGATATTTAAAATAAGTTGTGCTTAAAAAAATTTATGGTCGTAAGGGTTTCTTTTAGAAACTTTAGGGACTTAAATATAATTATCCAAGTGAACTAAGTTAAAAAATATAGGAATTCAAGTAATGACTAAATGCATTAATAAGTAAATAATATATGGACTTAAGTCTCAATATACATTCACATATAACTTGAAAATTTATAAATTTTATCTATAATAATTATAATTTATATATGTGCGTGTATAAAGAAATACAAAATGTGATATAGTAATTAAAAGTATGGGATACAAATAGTAACTTTAATAAGTATTTCTAGTTTTTATACTGGAAACTTGTTATTTTTATAATATTTGTTGTATATGATATAAATTTAAACGTTTATCAATTTGAATATAAAATAAAAGAATCAAATTTACGAATATATTGAAAATTTATATGCAATAATAAAGATAATATTTTAAAAGTTTGTTTATTTATTTTTACACTTAGCTCGTTATTTTTGAAAAGATATTTAAAATAAGTTGTGCTTAAAAAAATTTATGGTCGTAAGGGTTTCTTTTAGAAACTTTAGGGACTTAAATATAATTATCCAAGTGAACTAAGTTAAAAAATATAGGAATTCAAGTAATGACTAAATGCATTAATAAGTAAATAATATATGGACTTAAGTCTCAATATACATTCACATATAACTTGAAAATTTATAAATTTTATCTATAATAATTATAATTTATATATGTGCGTGTATACAGAAATACAAAATGTGATATAGTAATTAAAAGTATGGGATACAAATAGTAACTTTACTAAGTATTTCTAGTTTTTATACTGGAAACTTGTTATTTTTATAATATTTGTTGTATATGATATAAATTTAAACGTTTATCAATTTGAATATAAAATAAAAGAATCAAATTTACGAATATATTGACAATTTATATGCATTAATAAAGATAATTATTTTAAAAGTTTGTTTATTTATTTTTACACTTGGCTCGTTATTTTTCAAAAGATATTTAAAATAAGTTGTGCTTAAAAAAATTTATGGTCGTAAGGGTTTCTTTTAGAAACTTTAGGGACTTAAATATAATTATCCAAGTGAACTAAGTTAAAAAATATAGGAATTCAAGTAATGACTAAATGCATTAATAAGTAAATAATATATGGACTTAAGTCTCAATATACATTCACATATAACTTGAAAATTTATAAATTTTATCTATAATAATTATAATTTATATATGTGCGTGTATACAGAAATACAAAATGTGATATAGTAATTAAAAGTATGGGATACAAATAGTAACTTTAATAAGTATTTCTAGTTTTTATACTGGAAACTTGTTATTTTTATAATATTTGTTGTATATGATATAAATTTAAACGTTTATCAATTTGAATATAAAATAAAAGAATCAAATTTACGAATATATTGACAATTTATATGCATTAATAAAGATAATTATTTTAAGAGTTTGTTTATTTATTTTTACACTTAGCTCGTTATTTTTCAAAAGATATTTAAAATAAGTTGTGCTTAAAAAGATTTATGGTCGTAAGGGTTTCTTTTAGAAACTTTAGGGACTTAAATATAATTATCCAAGTGAACTAAGTTAAAAAATATAGGAATTCAAGTAATGACTAAATGCATTAATAAGTAAATAATATATGGACTTAAGTCTCAATATACATTCACATATAACTTGAAAATTTATAAATTTTATCTATAATAATTATAATTTATATATGTGCGTGTATACAGAAATACAAAATGTGATATAGTAATTAAAAGTATGGGATACAAATAGTAACTTTACTAAGTATTTCTAGTTTTTATACTTGGAAACTTGTTATTTTTATAATATTTGTTGTATATGATATAAATTTAAACGTTTATCAATTTGAATATAAAATAAAAGAATCAAATTTACGAATATATTGAAAATTTATATGCAATAATAAAGATAATTATTTTAAAAGTTTGTTTATTTATTTTTACACTTAGCTCGTTATTTTTGAAAAGATATTTAAAATAAGTTGTGCTTAAAAAAATTTATGGTCGTAAGGGTTTCTTTTAGAAACTTTAGGGACTTAAATATAATTATCCAAGTGAACTAAGTTAAAAAATATAGGAATTCAAGTAATGACTAAATGCATTAATAAGTAAATAATATATGGACTTAAGTCTCAATATACATTCACATATAACTTGAAAATTTATAAATTTTATCTATAATAATTATAATTTATATATGTGCGTGTATACAGAAATACAAAATGTGATATAGTAATTAAAAGTATGGGATACAAATAGTAACTTTACTAAGTATTTCTAGTTTTTATACTGGAAACTTGTTATTTTTATAATATTTGTTGTATATGATATAAATTTAAACGTTTATCAATTTGAATATAAAATAAAAGAATCAAATTTACGAATATATTGACAATTTATATGCATTAATAAAGATAATTATTTTAAGAGTTTGTTTATTTATTTTTACACTTGGCTCGTTATTTTTCAAAAGATATTTAAAATAAGTTGTGCTTAAAAAAATTTATGGTCGTAAGGGTTTCTTTTAGAAACTTTAGGGACTTAAATATAATTATCCAAGTGAACTAAGTTAAAAAATATAGGAATTCAAGTAATGACTAAATGCATTAATAAGTAAATAATATATGGACTTAAGTCTCAATATACATTCACATATAACTTGAAAATTTATAAATTTTATCTATAATAATTATAATTTATATATGTGCGTGTATACAGAAATACAAAATGTGATATAGTAATTAAAAGTATGGGATACAAATAGTAACTTTACTAAGTATTTCTAGTTTTTATACTTGGAAACTTGTTATTTTTATAATATTTGTTGTATATGATATAAATTTAAACGTTTATCAATTTGAATATAAAATAAAAGAATCAAATTTACGAATATATTGACAATTTATATGCATTAATAAAGATAATTATTTTAAAAGTTTGTTTATTTATTTTTACACTTGGCTCGTTATTTTTCAAAAGATATTTAAAATAAGTTGTGCTTAAAAAAATTTATGGTCGTAAGGGTTTCTTTTAGAAACTTTAGGGACTTAAATATAATTATCCAAGTGAACTAAGTTAAAAAATATAGGAATTCAAGTAATGACTAAATGCATTAATAAGTAAATAATATATGGACTTAAGTCTCAATATACATTCACATATAACTTGAAAATTTATAAATTTTATCTATAATAATTATAATTTATATATGTGCGTGTATAAAGAAATACAAAATGTGATATAGTAATTAAAAGTATGGGATACAAATAGTAACTTTACTAAGTATTTCTAGTTTTTATACTGGAAACTTGTTATTTTTATAATATTTGTTGTATATGATATAAATTTAAACGTTTATCAATTTGAATATAAAATAAAAGAATCAAATTTACGAATATATTGACAATTTATATGCAATAATAAAGATAATTATTTTAAAAGTTTGTTTATTTATTTTTACACTTGGCTCGTTATTTTTGAAAAGATATTTAAAATAAGTTGTGCTTAAAAAAATTTATGGTCGTAAGGGTTTCTTTTAGAAACTTTAGGGACTTAAATATAATTATCCAAGTGAACTAAGTTAAAAAATATAGGAATTCAAGTAATGACTAAATGCATTAATAAGTAAATAATATATGGACTTAAGTCTCAATATACATTCACATATAACTTGAAAATTTATAAATTTTATCTATAATAATTATAATTTATATATGTGCGTGTATACAGAAATACAAAATGTGATATAGTAATTAAAAGTATGGGATACAAATAGTAACTTTACTAAGTATTTCTAGTTTTTATACTTGGAAACTTGTTATTTTTATAATATTTGTTGTATATGATATAAATTTAAACGTTTATCAATTTGAATATAAAATAAAAGAATCAAATTTACGAATATATTGAAAATTTATATGCAATAATAAAGATAATTATTTTAAAAGTTTGTTTATTTATTTTTACACTTGGCTCGTTATTTTTCAAAAGATATTTAAAATAAGTTGTGCTTAAAAAAATTTATGGTCGTAAGGGTTTCTTTTAGAAACTTTAGGGACTTAAATATAATTATCCAAGTGAACTAAGTTAAAAAATATAGGAATTCAAGTAATGACTAAATGCATTAATAAGTAAATAATATATGGACTTAAGTCTCAATATACATTCACATATAACTTGAAAATTTATAAATTTTATCTATAATAATTATAATTTATATATGTGCGTGTATACAGAAATACAAAATGTGATATAGTAATTAAAAGTATGGGATACAAATAGTAACTTTACTAAGTATTTCTAGTTTTTATACTGGAAACTTGTTATTTTTATAATATTTGTTGTATATGATATAAATTTAAACGTTTATCAATTTGAATATAAAATAAAAGAATCAAATTTACGAATATATTGACAATTTATATGCATTAATAAAGATAATTATTTTAAAAGTTTGTTTATTTATTTTTACACTTGGCTCGTTATTTTTCAAAAGATATTTAAAATAAGTTGTGCTTAAAAAAATTTATGGTCGTAAGGGTTTCTTTTAGAAACTTTAGGGACTTAAATATAATTATCCAAGTGAACTAAGTTAAAAAATATAGGAATTCAAGTAATGACTAAATGCATTAATAAGTAAATAATATATGGACTTAAGTCTCAATATACATTCACATATAACTTGAAAATTTATAAATTTTATCTATAATAATTATAATTTATATATGTGCGTGTATACAGAAATACAAAATGTGATATAGTAATTAAAAGTATGGGATACAAATAGTAACTTTACTAAGTATTTCTAGTTTTTATACTGGAAACTTGTTATTTTTATAATATTTGTTGTATATGATATAAATTTAAACGTTTATCAATTTGAATATAAAATAAAAGAATCAAATTTACGAATATATTGACAATTTATATGCATTAATAAAGATAATTATTTTAAAAGTTTGTTTATTTATTTTTACACTTAGCTCGTTATTTTTCAAAAGATATTTAAAATAAGTTGTGCTTAAAAAAATTTATGGTCGTAAGGGTTTCTTTTAGAAACTTTAGGGACTTAAATATAATTATCCAAGTGAACTAAGTTAAAAAATATAGGAATTCAAGTAATGACTAAATGCATTAATAAGTAAATAATATATGGACTTAAGTCTCAATATACATTCACATATAACTTGAAAATTTATAAATTTTATCTATAATAATTATAATTTATATATGTGCGTGTATACAGAAATACAAAATGTGATATAGTAATTAAAAGTATGGGATACAAATAGTAACTTTACTAAGTATTTCTAGTTTTTATACTGGAAACTTGTTATTTTTATAATATTTGTTGTATATGATATAAATTTAAACGTTTATCAATTTGAATATAAAATAAAAGAATCAAATTTACGAATATATTGACAATTTATATGCATTAATAAAGATAATTATTTTAAGAGTTTGTTTATTTATTTTTACACTTGGCTCGTTATTTTTCAAAAGATATTTAAAATAAGTTGTGCTTAAAAAAATTTATGGTCGTAAGGGTTTCTTTTAGAAACTTTAGGGACTTAAATATAATTATCCAAGTGAACTAAGTTAAAAAATATAGGAATTCAAGTAATGACTAAATGCATTAATAAGTAAATAATATATGGACTTAAGTCTCAATATACATTCACATATAACTTGAAAATTTATAAATTTTATCTATAATAATTATAATTTATATATGTGCGTGTATACAGAAATACAAAATGTGATATAGTAATTAAAAGTATGGGATACAAATAGTAACTTTACTAAGTATTTCTAGTTTTTATACTGGAAACTTGTTATTTTTATAATATTTGTTGTATATGATATAAATTTAAACGTTTATCAATTTGAATATAAAATAAAAGAATCAAATTTACGAATATATTGACAATTTATATGCATTAATAAAGATAATTATTTTAAGAGTTTGTTTATTTATTTTTACACTTGGCTCGTTATTTTTCAAAAGATATTTAAAATAAGTTGTGCTTAAAAAAATTTATGGTCGTAAGGGTTTCTTTTAGAAACTTTAGGGACTTAAATATAATTATCCAAGTGAACTAAGTTAAAAAATATAGGAATTCAAGTAATGACTAAATGCATTAATAAGTAAATAATATATGGACTTAAGTCTCAATATACATTCACATATAACTTGAAAATTTATAAATTTTATCTATAATAATTATAATTTATATATGTGCGTGTATAAAGAAATACAAAATGTGATATAGTAATTAAAAGTATGGGATACAAATAGTAACTTTACTAAGTATTTCTAGTTTTTATACTGGAAACTTGTTATTTTTATAATATTTGTTGTATATGATATAAATTTAAACGTTTATCAATTTGAATATAAAATAAAAGAATCAAATTTACGAATATATTGACAATTTATATGCATTAATAAAGATAATTATTTTAAAAGTTTGTTTATTTATTTTTACACTTGGCTCGTTATTTTTCAAAAGATATTTAAAATAAGTTGTGCTTAAAAAAATTTATGGTCGTAAGGGTTTCTTTTAGAAACTTTAGGGACTTAAATATAATTATCCAAGTGAACTAAGTTAAAAAATATAGGAATTCAAGTAATGACTAAATGCATTAATAAGTAAATAATATATGGACTTAAGTCTCAATATACATTCACATATAACTTGAAAATTTATAAATTTTATCTATAATAATTATAATTTATATATGTGCGTGTATACAGAAATACAAAATGTGATATAGTAATTAAAAGTATGGGATACAAATAGTAACTTTACTAAGTATTTCTAGTTTTTATACTGGAAACTTGTTATTTTTATAATATTTGTTGTATATGATATAAATTTAAACGTTTATCAATTTGAATATAAAATAAAAGAATCAAATTTACGAATATATTGACAATTTATATGCATTAATAAAGATAATTATTTTAAGAGTTTGTTTATTTATTTTTACACTTGGCTCGTTATTTTTCAAAAGATATTTAAAATAAGTTGTGCTTAAAAAAATTTATGGTCGTAAGGGTTTCTTTTAGAAACTTTAGGGACTTAAATATAATTATCCAAGTGAACTAAGTTAAAAAATATAGGAATTCAAGTAATGACTAAATGCATTAATAAGTAAATAATATATGGACTTAAGTCTCAATATACATTCACATATAACTTGAAAATTTATAAATTTTATCTATAATAATTATAATTTATATATGTGCGTGTATACAGAAATACAAAATGTGATATAGTAATTAAAAGTATGGGATACAAATAGTAACTTTACTAAGTATTTCTAGTTTTTATACTTGGAAACTTGTTATTTTTATAATATTTGTTGTATATGATATAAATTTAAACGTTTATCAATTTGAATATAAAATAAAAGAATCAAATTTACGAATATATTGAAAATTTATATGCATTAATAAAGATAATTATTTTAAAAGTTTGTTTATTTATTTTTACACTTGGCTCGTTATTTTTCAAAAGATATTTAAAATAAGTTGTGCTTAAAAAAATTTATGGTCGTAAGGGTTTCTTTTAGAAACTTTAGGGACTTAAATATAATTATCCAAGTGAACTAAGTTAAAAAATATAGGAATTCAAGTAATGACTAAATGCATTAATAAGTAAATAATATATGGACTTAAGTCTCAATATACATTCACATATAACTTGAAAATTTATAAATTTTATCTATAATAATTATAATTTATATATGTGCGTGTATACAGAAATACAAAATGTGATATAGTAATTAAAAGTATGGGATACAAATAGTAACTTTACTAAGTATTTCTAGTTTTTATACTGGAAACTTGTTATTTTTATAATATTTGTTGTATATGATATAAATTTAAACGTTTATCAATTTGAATATAAAATAAAAGAATCAAATTTACGAATATATTGACAATTTATATGCATTAATAAAGATAATTATTTTAAGAGTTTGTTTATTTATTTTTACACTTGGCTCGTTATTTTTCAAAAGATATTTAAAATAAGTTGTGCTTAAAAAAATTTATGGTCGTAAGGGTTTCTTTTAGAAACTTTAGGGACTTAAATATAATTATCCAAGTGAACTAAGTTAAAAAATATAGGAATTCAAGTAATGACTAAATGCATTAATAAGTAAATAATATATGGACTTAAGTCTCAATATACATTCACATATAACTTGAAAATTTATAAATTTTATCTATAATAATTATAATTTATATATGTGCGTGTATACAGAAATACAAAATGTGATATAGTAATTAAAAGTATGGGATACAAATAGTAACTTTACTAAGTATTTCTAGTTTTTATACTGGAAACTTGTTATTTTTATAATATTTGTTGTATATGATATAAATTTAAACGTTTATCAATTTGAATATAAAATAAAAGAATCAAATTTACGAATATATTGACAATTTATATGCATTAATAAAGATAATTATTTTAAGAGTTTGTTTATTTATTTTTACACTTGGCTCGTTATTTTTCAAAAGATATTTAAAATAAGTTGTGCTTAAAAAAATTTATGGTCGTAAGGGTTTCTTTTAGAAACTTTAGGGACTTAAATATAATTATCCAAGTGAACTAAGTTAAAAAATATAGGAATTCAAGTAATGACTAAATGCATTAATAAGTAAATAATATATGGACTTAAGTCTCAATATACATTCACATATAACTTGAAAATTTATAAATTTTATCTATAATAATTATAATTTATATATGTGCGTGTATAAAGAAATACAAAATGTGATATAGTAATTAAAAGTATGGGATACAAATAGTAACTTTACTAAGTATTTCTAGTTTTTATACTGGAAACTTGTTATTTTTATAATATTTGTTGTATATGATATAAATTTAAACGTTTATCAATTTGAATATAAAATAAAAGAATCAAATTTACGAATATATTGACAATTTATATGCAATAATAAAGATAATTATTTTAAAAGTTTGTTTATTTATTTTTACACTTAGCTCGTTATTTTTGAAAAGATATTTAAAATAAGTTGTGCTTAAAAAAATTTATGGTCGTAAGGGTTTCTTTTAGAAACTTTAGGGACTTAAATATAATTATCCAAGTGAACTAAGTTAAAAAATATAGGAATTCAAGTAATGACTAAATGCATTAATAAGTAAATAATATATGGACTTAAGTCTCAATATACATTCACATATAACTTGAAAATTTATAAATTTTATCTATAATAATTATAATTTATATATGTGCGTGTATACAGAAATACAAAATGTGATATAGTAATTAAAAGTATGGGATACAAATAGTAACTTTACTAAGTATTTCTAGTTTTTATACTCGGAAACTTGTTATTTTTATAATATTTGTTGTATATGATATAAATTTAAACGTTTATCAATTTGAATATAAAATAAAAGAATCAAATTTACGAATATATTGACAATTTATATGCAATAATAAAGATAATTATTTTAAAAGTTTGTTTATTTATTTTTACACTTAGCTCGTTATTTTTGAAAAGATATTTAAAATAAGTTGTGCTTAAAAAAATTTATGGTCGTAAGGGTTTCTTTTAGAAACTTTAGGGACTTAAATATAATTATCCAAGTGAACTAAGTTAAAAAATATAGGAATTCAAGTAATGACTAAATGCATTAATAAGTAAATAATATATGGACTTAAGTCTCAATATACATTCACATATAACTTGAAAATTTATAAATTTTATCTATAATAATTATAATTTATATATGTGCGTGTATACAGAAATACAAAATGTGATATAGTAATTAAAAGTATGGGATACAAATAGTAACTTTACTAAGTATTTCTAGTTTTTATACTGGAAACTTGTTATTTTTATAATATTTGTTGTATATGATATAAATTTAAACGTTTATCAATTTGAATATAAAATAAAAGAATCAAATTTACGAATATATTGACAATTTATATGCATTAATAAAGATAATTATTTTAAAAGTTTGTTTATTTATTTTTACACTTGGCTCGTTATTTTTCAAAAGATATTTAAAATAAGTTGTGCTTAAAAAAATTTATGGTCGTAAGGGTTTCTTTTAGAAACTTTAGGGACTTAAATATAATTATCCAAGTGAACTAAGTTAAAAAATATAGGAATTCAAGTAATGACTAAATGCATTAATAAGTAAATAATATATGGACTTAAGTCTCAATATACATTCACATATAACTTGAAAATTTATAAATTTTATCTATAATAATTATAATTTATATATGTGCGTGTATAAAGAAATACAAAATGTGATATAGTAATTAAAAGTATGGGATACAAATAGTAACTTTAATAAGTATTTCTAGTTTTTATACTGGAAACTTGTTATTTTTATAATATTTGTTGTATATGATATAAATTTAAACGTTTATCAATTTGAATATAAAATAAAAGAATCAAATTTACGAATATATTGACAATTTATATGCAATAATAAAGATAATTATTTTAAAAGTTTGTTTATTTATTTTTACACTTAGCTCGTTATTTTTGAAAAGATATTTAAAATAAGTTGTGCTTAAAAAAATTTATGGTCGTAAGGGTTTCTTTTAGAAACTTTAGGGACTTAAATATAATTATCCAAGTGAACTAAGTTAAAAAATATAGGAATTCAAGTAATGACTAAATGCATTAATAAGTAAATAATATATGGACTTAAGTCTCAATATACATTCACATATAACTTGAAAATTTATAAATTTTATCTATAATAATTATAATTTATATATGTGCGTGTATACAGAAATACAAAATGTGATATAGTAATTAAAAGTATGGGATACAAATAGTAACTTTACTAAGTATTTCTAGTTTTTATACTGGAAACTTGTTATTTTTATAATATTTGTTGTATATGATATAAATTTAAACGTTTATCAATTTGAATATAAAATAAAAGAATCAAATTTACGAATATATTGACAATTTATATGCATTAATAAAGATAATTATTTTAAAAGTTTGTTTATTTATTTTTACACTTGGCTCGTTATTTTTCAAAAGATATTTAAAATAAGTTGTGCTTAAAAAGATTTATGGTCGTACGGGTTTCTTTTAGAAACTTTAGGGACTTGAATATAATTATCCAAGTGAACAAAGTCAAAAAATATAGGAATTCAAGTAATGACTAAATGCATTAATAAGTAAATAATATATGGACTTAAGTCTCTATATACATTCACATATAACTTGAAAATTTATAAATTTTATCTATAATAATTATAATTTATATATGTGCGTGTATACAGAAATACAAAATGTGATATAGTAAATAAAAGTATGCGATACAAATAGTAACTTTACTATGTATTTCAAGTTTTTATACTGGAAACTTGTTATTTTTATAATATTTGTTGTATATGATATAAATTTAAACGTTTATCAATTTGAATATAAAATAAAAGAATCAAATTTACGAATATATTGAAAATTTATATGCAATAATAAAGATAATATTTTAAAAGTTTGTTTATTTATTTTTACACTTAGCTCATTATTTTTGAAAAGATATTTAAAATAAGTTGTGCTTAAAAAAATTTATGGTCGTAAGGGTTTCTTTTAGAAACTTTAGAGACTTAAATATAATTATCCAAGTGAACTAAGTTAAAAAATATAGGAATTCAAGTAATGACTAAATGCATTAATAAGTAAATAATATATGGACTTAAGTCTCTATATACATTCACATATAACTTGAAAATTTATAAATTTTATCTATAATAATTATAATTTATATATGTGCGTGTATACAGAAATACAAAATGTGATATAGTAATTAAAAGTATGGGATACAAATAGTAACTTTACTAAGTATTTCTAGTTTTTATACTGGAAACTTGTTATTTTTATAATATTTGTTGTATATGATATAAATTTAAACGTTTATCAATTTGAATATAAAATAAAAGAATCAAATTTACGAATATATTGAAAATTTATATGCAATAATAAAGATAATATTTTAAAAGTTTGTTTATTTATTTTTACACTTAGCTCATTATTTTTGAAAAGATATTTAAAATAAGTTGTGCTTAAAAAAATTTATGGTCGTAAGGGTTTCTTTTAGAAACTTTAGGGACTTAAATATAATTATCCAAGTGAACTAAGTTAAAAAATATAGGAATTCAAGTAATGACTAAATGCATTAATAAGTAACTAATATATGGCCACAAGTCTCAATATACATTCACATATAACTTGAAAATTTATAAATTTTATCTATAATAATTATAATTTATATATGTGCGTGTATACAGAAATACAAAATGTGATATAGTAAATAAAAGTATGCGATACAAATAGTAACTTTACTATGTATTTCAAGTTTTTATACTGGAAACTTGTTATTTTTATAATATTTGTTGTATATGATATAAATTTAAACATTTATCAATTTAAATATAGAATAAAAGAATCAAATTTAAGAATATAATGACAATTCATATGCATTAATAAAGATAATTATTTTAAAAGTTTGTTTATTTAATTTTACACTTGGCTCATTCTTTTTCAAAAGATATTTAAAATAGGTTTTGCTTAAAAAAATTTATGGTCGTAAGGGTTTCTTTTAGAAACTTTAGAGACTTAAATATAATTATCCAAGTGAACTAAGTTAAAAAATATAGGAATTCAAGTAATGACTAAATGCATTAATAAGTAAATAATATATGGACTTAAGTCTCAATATACATTCACATATAACTTGAAAATTTATAAATTTTATCTATAATAATTATAATTTATATAGTTGCGTGTATACAGAAATACAAAATGTGATATAGTAATTAAAAGACAAGAGCCGGTTGTATTCATTGCTTATGGCAAGCCCGACCGGCGAGCCTAATTTCCCTCCGAGATAGATGCGAGAAACTAAGCACTTGAAAAATAAAAGGTTAGTCGTCTCCATATGTGCTTTACATGGGGACAAGATAAATCATCCAAGAGGAACACAAGTGCATCTTTGGTCTTCAAACATCCCGTAGCACACGGCTGGGCCATGAATGAGTGCTTGGGGGTAAGCCCCTCGCTTCCATATACTTTTTGCCTAGAAAACCTTCGAGGGAGGCAAGCGAAGGTAGTCATAAGCCAAAGAGGTGAAGGAAGTGCTAGAAGAAGCAGAAGCAAAGTGAGAACCATTTCTTGCTCAAGTATCAAGTCTTGAATTGTTAGCCCTTTACGAAATAGTGGAGAATGCTCCTCTGTGGTGTTCAATCTCCCAAACATGATCTCGCCCATTTATGTAGTAGTAGTCTAACCATCGGACCCACAAGGATTGTTTCTCAAATTGTATGTCCCGGGTGATTCTAGTTAATAGCGCCGCATTCCAAGTCTATAGATGATGCAAACCAAGTCCACCCGCATTCTTGGGTAGGCGGATATCCTTCCAGGCAACCAACGACTTTTTCGAGTCCCATAGAAAATCATAAGCCATCCTATCCAGCCGAGAAATCCATCTGCTAACCGGAGTGGGGAGAATGGACAACCGAGAAATATTCAACTCCCCGAAGGATAGTTTGGATCGATAGTAGGCGAGCCAACATAAGAAAGTGAACGCGCATACCAACGCCCAATATAGGAGCCAATTCTATCCAAGCAAAGGGTTTATAGAGAGATAGCGTAGACTTTACCATGCATGATAGGTAGGCCAAGGTAATGAAAAGGAAATTCCCCAATGGGTATACCCAGTATCGGCGGAAGACCACTCCGATCGGTGCTACAAATACCGACTATATAGATATCGAGACTTTTCCTTATTGATTTGAAGACCAGAGCACCTATTGAATTCATCCGGGCGAGTCCGGGAAGATGTGAGCAGTAGGACGATCCCCCCTAGCAAACAACATAAGATCATCTGCAAAAGAAAGGTGGGTAATCCTTAAGCCCTCGCACATGGGATAATAGTGGAACAAAGTCCTAAGTGTACACACTTTAACGATTCGAGAGAACTATTCCAAGCATATAATAAATTAGAGTGGAGAGATAGGATCCCCACCGTCGAAGACCTTTTTCACCTTTAAAGAACCCGTGCACTTGTCCCATTAATAGAAATAGAGAAAGAGGTAGTGGTCACACTCTCTTTGAATCCAGTCCACAAAGAGTTGTAGGGAACCCAATCAATAAGTAATTCCAGAGAAAGAAAGCCCCATTTACTTGAGTCATATGCCTTCCTAGGTCCACTCGACCGTACAATGGGAAACTCTTGTCCTCCCATACGTACATGAAGCTCCTGAACAAGCGAGAATGTTGTCGACCATGAATCTGTCCTTCATGAAAACCAGTCTACAAGATGTCCACAAGATGAGGTAAATTAATTTTTGAGTCTGTCTTCCAAAATTTTTGAAATAATCTTGTACACAACATTACAACAAGAAATTGGTCTATAGTCCCCCACTCTTTCAGAGCATGTGCAAACATAGGAACAAGAGTGATCACGGAATGGTTGATCTGCTTGAGGATTTTGCCGGACAAGAATAATTCCTTAACGCATCATATAAGCTCCTTGCAACCAGTACCCTCATGCCTTCTTAAAAATAATCAGCAGTACCCATCCAGGACCGGTGCCTTGCAATCACCTATGTCCCTACGAGACCGATTAAATATCTTGATCGAGACCTAGCCTAACCAAGTCATCCTTCGGGTCATAAGGGACCATTTGGCCGGCACGAGCATAGTCCACATTGATGCTGCGCAGTCAACCCTCATCCCCGGTAGATCACGATAGTATTCAACAAATTCATTAGCAAGAGCCATTGGCTGTCAGTCATAGAGCCATCCTCGTTGAGAATAGAAGCGATAAAGCTCCTTTTTTTGTTCGTTTGACAATGTTAAAGAAGTAACGTGTATTCTTGTCGGCTTGAGCCACATACTTCCTTTTTGCAAGTTGCTAGTAGAACTTCAAATCCGCATCCGCAACGCTGCGAGGATAGTTTGCATTCTTTGAAGTTAGAGATAAGGTCCTGGTCTTGAGGGTTTTCTTTTGGCAATGTTAAAGAAGTAGCGAGTATTCTTGTCGAGCATGAGCCATATACTTCCCTTTTGCAAGTTGCTTGGTAGAACTTCAATTGCAGCTGCCGTAAAACGCCATGCAGACGGTTTGCACTATTTGAACATAGAGGATAAGATCTAGGTCATGCTGGGTTATCAATTAATTCTCGTTGGACACTAAGTACATCCTTGTTCGCTTGTTCAACACGTCCGGATAATTGTGAGAATTCGAATCGATTTAATCCCCATTGGTCCCTCTTAACCTCTTTCAACCGATGACAAAGAATAAATTGGTGGTGTCCCAAGTAGGGACGAACCCACACACCCTTAACCAAATCATGAAATGAGTCGTGGACAGCCCAAAGTTAAGGAACCCGAGACGGGTGAAGAGAATCACCATGATTGTCAACAAGTGACCAAAGGCGGGGACAATGATCGGACGTATAACTAATAAGGAAGAATTCAACAAACGCCTAGACATTGCATTGGAACCGTGCATCATTACCCATCACCCGATCCAGCTTTAGACCAAACCCTAGAATTTGTCCAAGTAAACCAGCGTCCCAACGGAAGGTAGGTCTTCCAGGGCCGTATTAGTGCAAATTCTCTGCAAAGTCCTTTATTTCATAAGTTGAAGATGGGATGCCACCAATCTTGTCATCAATATGTAGGTAAGCATTGAAATCCCCATAAGGATCCATGGTTCAAGACTGAAGCGGTAGATAGGTACTCAATAACTTCCCACGACGCCCTACGTGCCACAACAGTAGTTGTAAGCATAGATAAAACTAAAATAATAAGAAACATGGGTAACCTTATAGGTGATACGAACGATAATATCCTGAGGTGAACAGTGGAATAACTAAACATCCACCACCGCGGCGATTCCATAGGATAACCACCCCTCCTCCCTCCCGTCTCTACCAAATTATGTATAACTCGAGCCAATTAGTGAACTTGTTAAGCATGATATTCTCAAGTCTATCCACGAGTCAATTTTGTCTCTAGTAATCCAATGATGTCAACACGATATTTAGAGATAAACTCCGAACCCTGTGATGTTTGAGGGTCATGTTGAACCCTCGAATATTCCGACGATGCGATCTCATTAGGGACTCATTAGTGCCAGTTGGGCACCAATCAACTCAACACTACGATTAGCATATTTCTTCCATATGGATCGTATGAATTTTATGGCATGTTACATTGCCTTCCCAGACATTGGTAACCAAGCTTGGGATTTTCTCAAACCTTTAGTCATTCCCGATGGAGGGTGCCATTGTTTTCTTTCGAAATTGAACATGTTCGTTGTGAATTTGAGCGGGATTGTACACGTCCCAACCGTCTAACCCTTGAGTGCCCTCTTATCTCCTTAATCGATCACCAACCCCAACAAACACATTCGTGGCAGCCTCGCACATCAACTCCAACATTCTCACGGCTTATCCATGGTGGCAACGATACACATAGCAACCCTGACTTTGCGCGTGCATGTCTTTTGCAACCACTTGGACCGGTCCCGTGCCACCGGTGGAAGCAATATACATTTTGTTCTTTATTCGTTCTTTTCCAAGGTATTGGACGAGGAGCCTTCCTTTTATCAATGCGTTTAGAGCTTGTCCCCCTTAGTGAAGATGAACGCATGACATGGTCTTGTCCGGCGAGGTGCGAGACAGAGTTCTTGTGCTTTTAAGTGGCCTGTCCATTTCCCGGTTGTTAGTTGTATCACATTTGGAATTCAGCAACCGTTCTTTCTTTTTCATATTATCCCCCATGCAAGCCTCCGTATAATGTCCAAACTTGCAGCGGTGGTTACGGAATGCGGTTCATACTTAAATCGCACGGCCTGCTTTGATTTTTTCGGATGGTAGACGGGAGCGAGAACTCACCTTCACTAGTGGTTTAGAAACATCAAGCTCCACAAGGACTCTAGCATAGGACAAATGATCCAGCCTTGTAGTGAGCATATCAAATATAATAGGGATGCCAATAGCGAGATGCTATTTTACTCGGTGTTGTCTTGTTCGAGCAACCCGAGAGGCGATCTCTGGGAACGTTACCCATACGGGCATTATACCGACCTCATCCAAAGAGAAATCAAATTCGGATGACATTATCTTGAGCATTAATGACCTACCAAACACTACATAAGGCCCCCACGAGAGAACCAGCTGTCTATCGACTTCGAGTATTGAACCGAAAGATAATCCAACCCGAGGCATGTTGTGTGAACCTTAGTTTGAACACTCCATTGCTTAATAAGTTCCAGTACTACTTTCATACCAGGGAATTTTCTAGAAAACATCCCAATTAGATAATAGCCCAACTTCACCTTAGCATCCTCGATGTCCCGTAACATTAATGTTGATGAAATCACCCGAGTTAGGGATGTGCCTTAATCGCATTCCATTGCGGATATAACGGTTCCTTTTAACAACACGTGCCTAACGTGTGAACCGGATTGTCTTTTTGTACCGATTTAGGATTGGACTTGTGTAGCCTGCGAGTAGTTGTTAGTGTCAACCTCACAAGGGATAGGTATACGCGAGAGGGCACATGAGCACTAGGAGGGGCATGCTCCCAACATCCGGGGCCAACAAGCACGATAGTTGGTTTGGTTACGGAGCTAGCAAATGTGGCACCTAATCGATGGGGGTAGTTGATTAAGGAGGATTGCGGTCGAAGTCATCGGTGTCTCGGGTTGGGGTATAGATGAGGAGTTAGTATTTACCATATCCAATTCGAGGACTAACGGATAGACGAGACCCCGCCGTGAGGGGGGAGATAAAGTTTTTACGGGGTGTGGGGGAAGACGACACCTCGAGAAATACTGCTTTCTTTCGATCCTCTCGGTCTAGATCCGGTAGGTCTGAGGCCTTGAGACCAGTAAGGCTGGCGAATAAAGTAAGAACCGCATGAAGGAAGTGGATAAATGGTAGGTAATTTTATTCCGGGGTAGGTGGTCTAGAAAGTTAACGACAAAATATGCGGACGTGAATTGAAATTCTATAGGCCAGATGGGAGGTGGTATTAGGATGTTGGAATTCAAATTTGAACCTAGTATCCAGGAATTAGACCTTACCAAAGAA
This sequence comes from Voacanga thouarsii, assembly GCA_026120185.1. Taxonomy (NCBI): domain Eukaryota; kingdom Viridiplantae; phylum Streptophyta; class Magnoliopsida; order Gentianales; family Apocynaceae; genus Voacanga; species Voacanga thouarsii. The sequence continues at coordinate 22,746 of JANUWF010003210.1, forward strand.
ATATGTTAACAAAGAGTCGACAAAGCCGGTTTCAAGCAAATAATAGGTGGTTTATGCAGATCAAAACATATCGGATTGCTTTGGTATAGAAGATTGAGCAAATTGTAAAACCAAACCAATATGATAGTTAAACACTAACAAATATAATAGGTTCATAACCATCCCACATCAATCTACTAAATAAGGTAGCAAATACTTCACTTGCTACTACACACATACAAGGATGACGATATAACCAGTAAAAAGTAGTAAAATAGTAAATATGAACAACGGAAGCGACAAATAATAGCAACACAAGCGAGAAACATCATGCGGAACCAACGACCTAATACAACCCTAGTTTAGCGAACCCAAAGAATCCGAACTCCATATATGTAATCATAGTCGGGAGGGGACTGGAGATAACTCGAGGAGCAACCATAAATATTACTACTACACAACACAACTAGATACCACACTAGTAATTGGATAACGAGATACATTATAGGGACTAACCGGCAGAGGAATCGTGTACTCGGTAGCAGAAGCTAGAAGTCCTATCATGGTGAGGAAGACACGAAAAGAGTACTCACGGGAGCTGAGATCTTCTCTCTCTACCTCTTCCTTTTGCCACTTCTTTTCTTGAATTGTTAACACAAGCTTAATAAGGATAATTGTTTTTAGGAATCGAGAAGCCATTATTCTTAGTTATTGTCTCGTCTGTTGGATTACCTATATTAATGCTACTTCGCACGAACTAGATACCAACTTTTGCCATTGCTAGAATTTTCTCTATTACTCGATCCACCGAGCTATCAAAGATTATGTCATAATAATAATAATAATAATAATAATAATAATAATAATAATATTATTATTATTATTATTATTATTATTATTAATGATGATGATGATGATGATAGATGTTAATAATAATAATAATAATAATAATAATAATAATAATGATGATTTATGATGATGATTTAAGGATGATGATGACGATGATGATGATTTACTGCATTTATGATGATGATGCTAATAATAATAATAATAATAATAATAATAATAATAATAATAATATTATTATTATTATTATTATTATTATTATTATTATTATTATTATTATTATTATTGTTGTTGTTGTTGTTGTTGTTGTTGTTACTATTATTACTATTTCAAAATGTAGTTTGTAATTAACTATTAATTTATTATTAATTTTTATTAACTAAGTTGATGTCACGCTCATTGCACGAAGGTATAGCTTGTGTAAATTTCCATCCCCAAGCAACACCCTCATGGTGTTCCTTGTTCTTGGAATACTTTGTATATGTCGTGTTTTATATACGAAAGTATGCTTGCTTTTCTGTTGTGCTGTTGATTTCCTCTACAATTTTATAAGTACTGGAGAGACCCATTCCCGTATTTTTTTGTATAATTTCTTCCAAATCCCATATCTAAATTTCTTATTTTGGTTTAGTCATAAAAAATATTTATTTTGATATAAATTTTTTCATTCAATTTTTTTGAGTAAATCACTAATTTCATTAATTAAAGAAAAATGAATTAACTAAAATATAAATTATACTAGGAGTCATTTTTTTAAAAAAATAAAATAATATATATATATATATATATATTAACATTATAATAAAAATTTACATTAAGTCAAATAAAATAGAAGCTTCAAGATGTGCATCCCGTAGAGTGTAAAGAAAAATTGTGCTTTGCAAAGGAAAAGGCAAGAGGAAGAGGTAGA
>JANUWF010003212.1:0-102626 GCA_026120185.1 Voacanga thouarsii
GAATATTTATGCTTTTTGCTAGAATATGATTTATATATATATGTATTAAGTTATGCATTTTAGGCTTAAATTTGTGTGGAGTGTTCTTTGGGTGTTGGAGGGGGAGGGGGTTTCTTGTTTTTGGAATGAGCCTTGGAAATTAGCAATTACAAGATTGTGATAAAGAGGGGTAGCTTAAGAGTTCATATATTTCTTTGGAGATTTTCTCTCTAGAACTTCCTTTTCACTATCTTAGGATTTCTTTAGGCTTATGAGGGGGTACTAATGCATGAATACCAGTTGAATGAGGGGTCCCTTTACTGCTATTCAATGACCATTGATCATTGCCAAACTCTCTATTGTATTAGTTCTTGGCATTTACATTTCACAAGATTGCACAATTTCTATAATTGTGGGCTTGTTAGAGGAAGTTGGAAAATGATGTGAAACGGTTTTGTTCTTTGAGAAAGCATGTAATCCAAGAACTTGTAAGCTGAAATGATCTTTGGTACTTCCATAGAGGGCCATCTCCAAGTACTAAGTACCAACTAGCACTAGTACACATTGCACATTTTCATGGTGTGGTAGATGCTAAGTTACTTCGATAAGTGTATTTAGATCGGGATTATTTAAAATATATATAAATATAATTTTAAAATTTTTAATTTAGTCAGAGTGAATAATAAAAATATGAATATTTTATAAATAAAATTCATTTATATTATGTCAGTTTAAATTCATTTATTTCTTACTTATTAAATTATTAACTGGTCATACATTTTGATATTATTGTATTGCACAAGTTATGTTTTGATAGAAGGTGATAGTAATACAAGTTAGGTGGAATTCTAGTGTGGCCTTTTGTTGAAAATTTTCCTTCTAGGGGAAAATAGAATGGTGGAATATTAGAAGCAACCTAGATAGATTAATTTGGATTTGGAATTGCAGAATTTGTATATGAAAATTGTACTGTCAGTTATAAAGAAATAGTTATGATATGATAAGATTTATGTTGTACTGCAGAGGAAGGAATCATGTTTAGATTTATGTTGGGCAATGTCTTGTTTATCCCTCTTATATTGCACTTACATTGTCTACTATAAACCTACATTAATGGTTGTAACTTCTGGTTGATTTTGTTTTCAAAATAGTTTCTAAACTTTCTGCAATGTTTCCAAAATAGTTGCTGAACTTTCTACAGTGTAATGTTCCTGAATTATATATTATATGCTTTTTGGTTCTTCTGGAACATGTTACACTTCTACAAGCTTTATCAACATATAGTTTTTTGTTTACATGTTTTTCCTTTCCATTAGCATTTTTTAACAAAATGAAAAAGAAAAATTAATCTAGAATTGGATTATTGCAAGTTGTTCCTTCTTTTCTAAGTTCATTTCTACATCTTTTCAGTGGTAAATACAACCTGTGTTGCTTAATTCCTTGTGCCATTGATCAGGTTTTCTCTTATTTCCATTCAAAGTGCCTCTCTTTCAACAATATACTTTTGATCAGGTTTTTATTTTACTACTTGACCTCTTTCATGATTGGGGTTGAATTTGTTGCATTGATTAATATTTTTCAAATTTCTTAATCGCCTAAATTTAATTGTATGAATCTCATATTATGTATTTCTGTTCTCTAGGTTGTAACTAACCTGTCTATTATTGTTTGTTACATCACTAATATGGACAAATCTTGGATGATAGATTCACAATGGCTGAAAAATAGTGGCAAACATTGTTATATGGGACATTGTAGGTTCTTAGGACCTAATCACCCCTTTAGAAAAGATGCTCAATCGTTTAATGGTACACAGGAGCATCGAAGGAGACTTACTTTTTTATCTAGAGATATGGTTTTAGATGAATTAGATGGTATCAGTTTTAAGTTTGGGAAGCTAGTGAATGATAACGGAAAATTGCCACTTAATTAGAAGAAAAAAAAGTGCATTTTTTGAATTACCTTATTGGAAAGAGAACTTAATGAGGCATAATCTTGATTTAATGCACAATGAGAAAAATGTTAGTCAAATGATTTGTGCTATATTACTTGAGATGGATAAGAAAAGAGACCGTAAGTCATGACTTGACTTGAAGGACAAGGGAATTAGACCAGAACTACATCCCCTTGATAAGGACAATGGTGCATCTTCTTTGCCTCAAGCTTCCTTCACTTTGAGTAAGAGTGAAAATTTGAATTTCTACAAGCTGTTGAAAAGGGTTAAAGTTCCTGATGGATATTCTGCTAACCTATCTATGTGTGTACAACTAAAGCCACCAAAGATTTCAGGGCTTAAGAGCCATGATCATCATGTATTCATGCAATAATTACTGCCTATAGCTCTAATGCGTAAATTTTGGGTGTATAAAAATTATTAAATTTAAATTCATTCCTTAGTCAACTTTTAATTAAAACATTAATATCGAAATACACATACGAGCAAGTATATTCATCACAAGTGTAATATAAGAAATTAACGAGTATCAATTCTGAAAGGAACAAGTACATACTAGTCGCTTTTCATTCATTATTTAACCGTCCAAATAAAGTGATAAGATAATAAAAAGAAAAATAAAGAAATATGTACAACTCAATGATGTAGGAATATAAAATTTAGACAACTATCCTAGAATACATGACAATGAATCATTTAGTAACTATTTCAAGTAATATAAAGTAAAATTCAATCGTTTCCCAAGTCATGAATCCACTTATCAAGACTTGACTTCTTTCCCATCCATGGAATCACTATCTCCTGATTAAATTAGTAGATTTCTCAATCAAACCAACATAACTAAAAGATGCATTAAACTCAATTCTTCATAATAAACATGAAATTAATCAATAACCCTATACTTTAGGTGAAATCAACTAATATTTGATTACTTAGGTTGTTTATCTTAACTTCGTTTTCCAAGTCTGTTAAGAAATAACAAATATGTAGAATTGATTAAATTAAACCCAATCTAGCTTCGTTTCCTAAGTCCATTAAATATAAATTTAATTCCATCAACCTAGCAAATAAAATCAAGTAATCAAGCACTAAGAGTGATAGAAAATTGATCAATAAACTAAATTAATCCAAAAACCATGAATCCCAAAATAATGTCCAATTACAATGAAAATACTGAATGCATCATTATTCTAGAAAAAGAAAACAAAGGTAAAAGAAAAAACTCATGCACAAGCCCTCCTCTTCTCTTTGGAAACCTTCTTGAATAATCCTCTTTGAGAAATTTCTCTCGAGAAAATATTAATGGTGTACTCTAAAAAAATATTTCTATGTCTACAAATTGAGCATACTTTGATTACATACGTAATTGGCCTTATTTATAGGCTTACAAACTTCCTAAAAATCCAAAAAGAAAAGAAGTAGTTTCCTATTAGAAATCTGGAATTAATTGTAAAATCCAGCGCCTTAATTTGAGAAAGATTAGGCACTCTATTTCGTTGTCATTTGGCGCTAAAGCCTCTATTATTTGTTGAACCGAAACTGAGCTACAAAGTCCAGCAATCGAGCCATCGAAATTTCATTTGGATTGAAGCTAACTGAAGCCACTTAATTGAATCATTGTTCAAACCCGTGCCACCGAGATTGCTTTCCTTCTTGAAATTAGCTTCACCCGAGCCGATCCTTCGAGCCGCCTAAGCTACCGTAATTTCCTTGTTGCAATTGGCTTCACTCGAGCTGCAAACCAAGCCTCAAGCGTAGCCCTTTTCTTCTGTCGAGCCGTCGAGCCACCCGAAGCCATCTCATTTCTTGTGCGTTCTCGTTGCTCGTTGCTCATTGCGCGTAGCCTAGCCAAGCCGCTGAGATTTCCTTCTTGTTGCATCCTCCCCACGATGTATTACATCCTTCCCATGATTCTTCTTTGCCCTTTTCCTTTTTTCTTTGTTTGCTTTGTTTTCTTCAGTGACCGATTCCTTTCTTTTTTTTTTTTTCTTTTCGTCTCTTATCCTTTGTTGAACTGCTAGCCGCGGCTTCACTTTTTACAATTGTTTCCTCTTCTTTTTCTATTTTTCAATTTCATGCTCACTAAACAACGGCCAATTTTATGGTTTCGATTTCATTTTTTCTGCTTTCCTCCAGACTTGGCCCAAAGCCATGTCCGTCGTCTTGGCTGAGTGCCGGGTCTGAATTGAAAAATTATCCAATTAGCTCCAAATTCACTTATTTTTATATAAAATTATAGAAAAATATTTTTATAAGTAAAATATCAAATAAGAAGAAATATGACTAGTTATTATATCAAAACTTCATTTTTTTTTCTTTTTCTCAGAAACAATTTATGTGAATTAAAATGAAACAATTTCTATAATTTACAAAACCAATTTTAGTAATTAATATGTATGTATCTATATATATATATAACCCACTAAAACAAAAAATTTTCAAAAATAAAATTTTACATGAAACAATTTTCATGAACCCGAATATAATTTTGAAACTATTTCAAATTTTAAAATATTTATGAAACAATATCATAACGTCGAATTTATTTTGAAATAATTTTAAAATAATAATAAAATCCATAAAACACATACGAAATGGTTCTAGTACCACTGTAGGATTTCGATCATGCAAACCAATTTACACGCAGCAGAAAAATAAAATGAAATCCACGCAAAAGATCACTTGTACGTAATTAAACGGTTCAAGAAAAGGGAAGAAAAATTAATTACTTCAAAAAATGCAGCTTTTAAAATTTTTCTAACACGCGAATCCTTTTAAGAGTGGATCCAATCGAGCCACCAAATTCCAAGTATATGAATTTCTCTAAAATTGATCCACACAAGGAATTGTACTCAAGTTAGGCACCAAAAACCCTATGCTAGTAGGTAATATATGGTGGCTTTAGGATTAATTTAATTGGAAGAAATTGTTTTTCTTTTCTTTAAAAAGAAAGAAGAAAAAACTCTATGTTGTATGTTCTATCTATTTTTCTTTACGACAGCCAATGTTTTTCTTATATATCCACAGAGAACAAATTCTCTAATTTTTATAGGAAACTGATTTCCGTTTCCAAAACCAACCGCCACAAGAAGATGAAAAAAGAACACGTACAGATTTTTCAATTCCTTTTAGGAAAAAATATTTTGTTTCTCTTTTCAATTACGGGTTTGGAGTTTTCAAGATTGCAATTAGGCCCTATGAATTATAACAAATTTATAATAATCGCAATTCAACCCCAATTAATTATAAAACTTTATAATTAGCCCATAATAATTATTTCTTATCATAAATTAACCCCATAATATTATCAAATAATGTCTTGAGTACCAATTCCTTTATTATGTGTGACCCATTAGGTTTTTCGGTCAATTGGTAACTAATATGAATTAATTCTATCATAATAGAATTAATAATCATTTTAATAATTATAATTAATTTATTAATTCTAATTTTTGATTAAATTTATTAATTCTCTAATTAATAAATCCAAATTTAGCATATCATGAGCGGTATCTAGCAAAATATCATGACCACCCAAAAATCCAAAAAGTCAAGTGACTTGACATGAACCTTTCACTAGCGAAACGTCAATACAATAAACTCATTTTACCATACAATATCTCATTCGATTTAGAGTATGGAATTAGTGCCAATTCCCTCTATTATATTTGATAGGGGCTAAAATCATTATTATTTTCCTAATTATTTGAGGTTAAATTGAGATACTTTCGTTGTAATAACCAGGCATATTCCTTTCTATTTGACATTTTGCTTGTAAAAAGTGTTTTTGACAAATTTGTGAAGATTTAAGTTGATTTTCAACAAAAAGGAGAATTTTTCGACACACACCTAGTGCCAGGTCTGGCAAGTGGACCAGCGCCAAGTCTATTCTAGTCCGGCCAGTGAAAACAAAGCATGTTTAAGCAGAAAACAGAACACACCTGGTGCCAAGTGGGCCGACTGGACCCGGTGCTAGGTCTGCTCTGGAGTAAGAAAATTCTGTGCACGAATTTAGTAATTTTTCAAAGATTTCGGTATTTTTCAATTTCTACTCGGCCAAGATTGTCAAGCAATGAATTTAGCATCAAAGAAGCCTATAAAACCAAGAGAAAACACAAGAGATTGAGAGTGAATCCAATATCAAAAATTCTAATTACTCAAAAGATGAGAGATTCACCATTCAAGAAGGGTTGTTCAAGAGAGTTTTTAAAGGAGAATAATGAGGCTTGTCTATGAGTGCTTTCTTTTACCTTTGTTTTCTTTTTCTTAAACAATTATGTATTTAATATTTCTATTGTAATTTGATATTGTTTTTGGGATTCATAATTTATTGCGTAATTTAGTCTATAGATCAATTGATTATTATTCTAGGTATTTGATTATTTATTTTTCTTACGTTGTTTGTTGAATGATTTTTATCATTAACTTGCTTGAGAAAGGGATTGATATTAACTTCAATTAATTAATTTCATATTGGTTATCTCTTAACTTACTTGAAAAAAGGATTAATTATCTAGAATATAGGTAATCGAAGGTTAGTTGATGATTGTTAGAATATAGATTCATTGACTAATTTCATATTTTAAATCACCTAGAATATAGGGATTTATATGAGGATTGATTTTAATGTATCTTTTGGATAAATTGGTTAAGACAGAATATGTTCACTAATTTAACTAGAAGATAGTGATTCCACGGATTGCAAATGAAGTGGATCTATTCTAAATATTTCATGAGACTAAGATAATAATTGATTGTGATATTGGCTAAGTGATTCACTATCATGTTTTCAAGAGCTTTTGCCTAAATTGCATATCTTCACATCCTTGAGTTGTATATATTTTTTATTTTTCTTTTTATTATTTTATCACTTTATTTGGGTCGGTTGAATAATGAATGAAAAGCGATTAGTGTGTACTTGTTCCTTTGAGGATCGATACTCATTAATTCCCTATGCTATGCTTGCGATGAGTATATTTGCTCGTATATGTATTTTGAGATTATTATTTTAATTAAAACTTGACGAATGGATGGATTTAAATTTGATGATTTTTATACACCCAAAATTTACGCATTAAGTTTTTGGCACTGTTGCCGGGGAATAATATCATGAAAGCTTGGATTTTGTGGATTTAACCATATTTATATGTTTATATGTCAATATGTAAATATGTGAATATATATATATATGTTCCTTGTATGAATAGGTACCATATTTTGTTTTCTTGTATACTTGTACATTAATGTCCCTACATATTATATATATTTTTTAACTTAATATGTGAATATGTACTAACAATCTAACTTGTAAATTCTACAATCTCACTATCTTTTGTTTTTTGTAGATCTTGCCCTTGGTGTGTGACACGACGATCTAAAGCCGATATAGTAGATCTTGATTCTGAGATTGAGGGAACCCTCACAAAGGTCCTAAAGGTTGGAAGCAAAAGGGTAAGAAATGGCATGGAGGTGAATCAACCTAACAATTGTGGTAATGATGGAATTAACTGGCAGACTATGGATGACTTTGTGAAATTCACAATCTTGGGTATGGGCTCAAGTATTACGAGACCTAAGATAGAGGATAAAAATTTTGAAATAAAATCCAACATAATCCAAATAATCCAACACACGGTACAATTTGATGGGCAACTTAAGGAAGATCCTAATGCCCACCTTGCGAGCTTTTTAGAAATCTGTGACCTATTAAAATTAGTGGTGATTCTAAGGATACCATCAAACTAAGGCTCCCCCCCCCCTTTTTTGAGAGATAGAGAAAATCTTGGTTAAAATCTTTGCTAGTTGGATCCATTACCACTTGAAATACTTTAGCTGAAAATTTTTTGGCAAAATACTTTCCCCTAGCTAGAACATCCAAGCTTAGGACCGATATTTTTGCCTTTCAACAGTTAGAATCTGAAAATCTTTATAAGTGTTAGGAGAGGTTTAAGGAGATGCTTAGAAAGTGTCCTCATCATGGGTTCGAGCTAGGCATGCAAATGCAAATGTTTCATAGTAGTTTAAGTTTTGCTACTAAGCAATTGGTTGATGCATCTGTAGGAGACTCCATTAATTCTAAAACCGCAGAAGAGATATTTGATTTCATTGAAAATTTGGCAACAAACAACTATGCTTGGGAGAGTTCACGGATAAAAGCTCGTGTTTATGGTGTATATAAGGTGGATGCAATGGCAACTTTAGAGGCTATAACACAAAAGATTGAGCAAATAGTGATGTCTCCCTCCCATGGATAGGTAATGAGTGTAAGTTGTGACTTTTATAGGGAGGGACATCTAAATCATGAGTGACAAAACATGGGGTCATTACAAGAATCGTTAGAAAAAGCAGCGTTTGTGAGTAATAGACGGCTAGATAATAATCCCTATAGCACCACTTACAACTCGGATTGGAGGAATCATCCTAACTTTCCGTGGAATAACCAAACCAACCTAGACAAGCTTCTTCTAATTTTGGGACTCAAAGGACTCAACTGCCCTTGCCTTATAATGTCCCACCAGCTAAGCCATCATTAGAGGAGTTGGTTAACTAGTTGGTAAATGGTACGGAGACACAATTCTAGGGAGTAGATGAAATAAAGAGAAATTTGTAGGCGTCCATGCAAAACCTTCAGAATCCAATTGGACAACTAGCTAAACTCCTTGGAGATCGTCAAGCGGGATCACTTCCAAGAAATATTGAGACTAATCCACGTGACTAAGACCGTGAAAAAAGATGATTTTTACTGCATTGAGCTTGGGGACATCTCTTTAATTTTTGTATGTCTTCATTTATTTTGTTGTCTTTTTAAATTTTTTTTTAGAATGAATTCTCATTTTGGTTAGCTAGAGCTAACTTGGCGCAGGGCCTAAACGTTGGCACGGCTCGACAGCAAACCGAAGGCAGAGCAGGTCCGGTGCTGGTCTCGATCAACAATAAGACAACCTACGGCCATTCTTGGCCATTTTTTTTCAAAACACTCTTATCTCCATTATTTTTTTCCTTAGCCCATCGCCAGGTTCACACTCTGAAACACCGTTGAATCACTTTTTAAACCTCCCAAACACCTTCTAAATACAAAATCTTCATTTTGTTCTTGAAGTTTTGGATTAAAACTAGGAAAAATTCAATCTTTTCTTCCAAAACCCATTTTTCAATCCTTCCCTTTGGTGTTCGATCTCTGCAATCTTTTTGCATAGAATCATTGCCCATATATTGGAGATCATTGTGGTTTGTTGGAGGAGATTGTGTTGTATTTTGTTGGCTTTCTTGTGGTGTTCTGTGTTGAGGTGGTGGTTATGTTGCATGCTATGGTGATAGTGAGACGATTGAAGGTTGTATTTGCTTGTGGTGCAAAGAGTGATTTTTTGAGGGTGTCCTATTTTCTTTTATCCTACCTTTGTTCATTATCATATCATGTCTAGGAGACCTAGGGGGTTGTCACCTGGGGCTAAGAGAGCTCGAGATGTATCTTTGTCTACACCTTCGTTCGAGCCACTACCTACCCCGCCTACCCAATTCTATAACCCTACTTGTCAAATTTGGTATCAAAATCACCAACATAACAAGATTATAGTAGAAAATTGGTATAAGCCGTCTTTAGATAATTCCTTGGAGCTTTTTACTATGTTTAGACGACTGGGATGGGAGCCTATCATTAGACTGGAAAGTGCTTATTGTCCTGTAAGAATAAGAGTTTTATGCCAATATAAGGGATAAGAAGAAAAAAACCTCCTGGTTATTTCTACTATGGTAAAAAAGGTACCTATTGAGTTTGAGTGGGCTAGATTAGCCAAGATTTTAGGTGTTCTTGATAAGAGGTCTTGGATAGCTGTAGACCATAATAACTAAAAGATTATTTCTGAGCCTACATGGGATGTGAGTGTTGTGACGGCAAGTTTGAACATGTGGAGAAAAGGAAAAATTGGTCAAAATCGTTACTACTCTAATAATGACCTTGAGGTTTAATTGCATGCCATAGTCTATATCTTTGCTTTTAATGTTTACACGAAGGCTAGTGGCTTCAATGAGTCTAGGGTCCTTAATTTTTACATTCTGGATAAGATGAGAATGAATGAGCCTATTTCCCTTGGCCTTATTATTATTCAATCCATGCGAGAGGTTGTTTACTCTGGTATATCAGCCAAAGCTCTCAAATTCCCCTTAGTTTTTATGTGCATCCTAAGAGACTTTGGAGTGCGATTAGATGGAGAGTTTAGTGAGCCTGCTACTAACCAAGACTTAATAACTGAGTATACTTTGGTTCAGTGTGGTTATCGCTATGATGAGAAGGAGAGGCGATGGAAGAAGCCATTTGAGGTATAACACCCGAGAAGGTGGAGCTTCCTCCTGATGAGGAGGAGGAAGAAGAGCTGCCTACTAGACCTTCTGTTGGAATGTATGCCCTCTAGATTAGGTTTCTTGTGTAATTATCAAATTTATTAATAAAATAATTTATTCTAAAAATTTATTTGTGAATTTACATTTTATTTGTGCACGATTTACATTTGGAAAAGACCCATTGTATTTAAGTAAGTGTTTAATGTGAATGGTGGTCTTTCACAGTAAGGTATGAACCATGGGTTACTTAACACATAAACCTTTGTTCTTAACCAATTGATGCGAATGGGGATCTCATCATATTTAGGTTATTGTGTTATGAATTTCAAATGGGGAATAGCTTATTTTTAGCCAGTAAGTAGTCCACTTGCTTCATAGTATAAGCGTATTTCGAATACGTAGAACATGACCTGTAATAGTGGTTTCTAAAAGTACTATTTAGAAGAAATTCAGACTACTACTACTACAACGTGGACTAATACTCTACTGCTTGAATATGAGTTGGTGGTCTGACGAAGTTAAAAGCATGTAATTTGATACACTGTAGTTAAGGTTCTATCGTAGAGTCACTATATTTGTATGTTGGGTATATGTGACTAATTAATTAAGGTAGACTTGTACAAGATAGCTTCTGCGTTATATCGCCCCCTATGACTGTTTGAATTATCTAAATATCCAGAGTCCTGGAGCGCATGACTTAGATGTTTATTTTAGGGTATCTCCCTTGGAAAGCAAAAATAATCCAAGAGTCGTGGATCATTGGACTAGAGGTCTAAGAATGGTAGATATCTTTTAGAGAGGTGTTAGTACACTCTTCATCTCTAAATCTACGACAATGCGTAGAGGGGTATTTTAGTCATTACACCTGTAGATCGGAGACTTTGCTAATGCAGCATTGTCCTTAGGGCCAATATTTCCCTATGGTGATATTAAAAAATATTTAAAATATAAAAACAGCTATTTCTATAGCAGAGGTATTTTAGTCATTTTAGTACCTAAGGTGATGTGTTTTTTGGTCCTCGAAATAGCCCATAAGTCCTGATGGTTTTGGGTTGAGAGATTGGTCTTGTATAAAATGGATTTTATTTTATTCGAGTAGACTAATTTATTTATTGGGTTAGAATAAAATAGAAGGCCCAAAAAGGGAGAATTATATATTGGCACATTTAAGTTATTTAATTAATTTAATTATTAGGCTTGTATTAGTCTAAGAATAATTAAATTGAATTAAAGACTTAACCCAATTAATTGGGCCAAGGCTTGAGGTTTATATTGGTCCATTTGAGTTATTTAATTAATTTAATTATTGGGCTTGTAGTACTCCAGGAATAATTAAATTGAATTAAAGGCTTAACCTAATGAACTGGGTCATAGGCCTAGTTGATGGCTTAACATGACATAGGCTTTAGGGTTTCTCTGATTCTACCGCCTCTGTTTGATTTTAAATGCCCGGATAATAGCTTATTATCAAGGTAGTTGGGATTTAAAAGAACAGTGGTAGATTACACGGAGTGTTGTTTTTCCTCTAGTCGTTTTTCCCTTCTTCTCTATGTAGACTGTGATCTCTGTGCTATTCATTATCAAGAACAGAGACACGATACCTTTCTAATTAATACTTGATAGCATTCAGTCAGAAAGGAAAGATCATCCTCTTCGTTCTTTGCCTTCACTAGGCTTTCAAGTACGGATTATATTCCGAAAGAACCGAAGTATTGCATTGATGCCCAGAAGAAGCCAACGGCTTGCAGGATAACAGCCTGAAGAAAGGATCACAGAACCAGAAGTGGTTCAGACCGAGTCGCCGGCAACTCCTAGAACAGTGAAAAAGTGCAGAAGTAAATAGCACTCCGCTGCTCTGTTTTTTTTTGTTCTGTGACATGCTTCAATGCATTTTTCTTTCTTGTCATATTTACCTTCACCTTCCACCTGTGCCACTGGTTCTCATTCTTGTACTAATTTTGAGGCACGAGTGGAGGCTCAACTAGAGAGCCCAGTGACTATCATTCTTTAGCTCTGAGACTCCATTGCTGACCTCCATTAACACCATGATGTCCAAGAGCAAAAGTTGGCGACTTTGATCCAACAATCCACTAGGGCATCTTCGAGTCGAGTAGCTGAAGATCTTCCTCATGAAGACTCTTAACTGACTCTTTGTTAGAATTTGTGGACTCCTAAATGCGAAAAAACATCCAAAAATCCCTTCCGAGGACCTAAGCCAAACGATTAAGACGGTCTAGGAATTATAGAATTACCTCTATTCGGCGTAATCAAGATCCTTGGATTCTGATTTTGCTATCATACGTGCAACTCGAACAATCATAGACGTTGCAATATGCGAATGCCCTCTATCGGATATACATGGCAAACTAACTAGCTACCCCTAGAGTGCTAGTGCCTAGGGTTTGAGAAGCTTAAATTTTTCTAGTGAATAAAGGCACGAATATTAATAGAGAACACTCTTGAGAAGTGCTCCCTGTTAATAAAATATGAGAAGGCTTAAATTTTTCTGGTGAAAGAAAGCACGAATATTAATAGAGAGCACTCTTGAGAAGACGGCTAGGGTTTTCTTTTAAAACTACCCGAACCTCTTGCAGTCCAACTTTAATAATATCTTATCATATTTTATTTTAAATTTAAATTTAATTAAAACTGATATGATAAGATTCTGTTATTATCTCGATAATTTAACTAATTAATTTACCGAGTCAAATTCTTACAATCTGGACATCATCCAAATACATTGAATGTGGACATATTTCTAGACTCATTGTATCTGGTCAATTTTCTAGGTTCGAATAATGTAGACATATTTTCAAATTCTTCGAACCTGATTACCAGAAAAATAACCTAATGAGTTCACTTATTGTGTGACCTTATAAGTTCATTTAACACTGACAGTTTGCCCAAATCACATTTAAATGGCACACAAGTTATAAGCGATTTCTAGCAAAACATTATAACTATCTAGGTTAAATAAATATTAGTGATCTCTTTAAACCAAACCATAATTTTATATTTAGTCATTTTGTCACACGATAACTAGATTAAGCATAAGGCACGGAGCATATCATCCTTATTAAGCTTAATCAATTATTTCTTGATCTCATAGTAGACTATTCAAACAAATGATATCAATATCTTAGATTGATATATTTGAGCACGACCATGCATTTTAACAGTCTAACTTATCAAGGGGCCCATGGATATTTCTCTCATAATTGAGAGGGATAAATTCCTTTACTATATCAATCATATTCCTCTCCCTGATTTATTCTATATCCAATAGTAGTCTAATTTATTATCTGGTTAAAGACAACTTTACACAACGTCAAAATATAGAATTTATTAAGTAGGAAACTATGATGAATTTAGGTTGAAGGACTTTTAATATTATTATTGTTAGAAAGTACTTATGACATGTTTCATGAAGTACTCTCACAGTGGGTCATGTCCAATACAATATTCTCTAATATTTATTTATATTTTGACTTGATATCACATATATCCATGACCAGTAAAACATAGCCATCAAGTCACAAACATACTAATATTAATTTATTACTGTTCCACTAATAATAATTGATCAAGGACAGTTTAAGAATAGTCTTTGTATTGATTGTAGGGTTTTATTATCAAGTCACGTACTTGATGACCACAAAAGTAAATGCACTATTTATGAAAAAAAATGCCTCGTATTATTACATAATACATAACGACAATAGTATAAGTACAAATTGACTCTAGAGCATATCCCTAACACTCTTTGCACTTGTATTTTATTTTATTTTCTGTCATTTTCTATTATTTCATTTCTTTTAAATTTTTATGACCTTTCCTAGCTTTTAGTTATCTTTTCTTTTATGTTGCTTTTATTTTTATTTTTCTAGCTTTATGTTTTCATGTTTTTTGTTTCTTTTGAAGTTAGGTACTCTTGTGACTTCTCTGGTGCCTACTCTTTGTGGTGGATTCACACCTGTTGCACCTAATATGTAATGGAAGTATTTTTCTTCTCTTTATTCTTCCTCTTTATTTATTTTGGTTTTTTTGGCATTGTCTTCATTATTTTATCTTTGGCCATTAAGGACAATGTCCCGTTTAAGTGTGGGCAGGAGAATGTAGGCTTTGAAGATGTTTTTCATATCATTTTTGTTTGAAAATTTCAAAAATTTTTGTGGTTTTTATTATTTAGCATGGATGTAATTCTTTTTCTTACTTGGATATGAATTTTTGTCATTTATTTGGTGGATTTTTATGAAATTGATTTATTGGATAGGATATTTGTTAAGACTTGAGAATTTGGATTAATAATATTTATGTATTGGTGTTTGAATATTATTTGACTCATCTTGTTTGAATATGGAGAATATGATGAATATGGAAAAAGTTTATTGGCTAATTCTTGTATTGTGGGTTTAAATTTTTCTTAGCTTGGAGTTGTGGTAAGGAATGTGAGTTGATAAAAGATCTTGGAGACCAAAGATTGTGGAAAAATTGTGGAAAAGTTTTGTGAGTTGAGGAATTGAAAAAATGAGTTCATTGTTGTTTCCTCTTTAAAGATGAGAAAGTATTGTTTTCGGTTGAATATAGGGGGCAATACGGATAATGAAGAGAAATCCACATTCTTGAGGCTATGAATTCCCAAAAGTAAAAGAGAGGAAAGATGTTGAAAAAAATTATGAGTGATGACTAAAATGGTGCCAATACGGTGTGTGAAGAGAAATCCATGTACTTGAGGCTATCAATTCCCTAAGTCATTGAAAAACTTGGGAGAAAAAATTGGAGTGCTTTCCTGACATCATGACTTGAGTTGTACAATTTTTGGATTTATAATGCTTGAGTTGGTAGATAACTTGACTTGTGTGATTCATGTTTTCTATATTTTTACTTGAAGGGTGAAATAATTTTCTTAGACTAAGGTATACACTTGATTAATTTGACTTGAAGAGTTTTGTGATCCTTGGATATTTTCTCAAAGGATTTAATCCTTGAAATAGAAAATATTTTGGATTAAAATATTTTTGTAAGTTAAAATACAAAGCCATTTTGTTTTAATTCTACACTAGAAAATTATTTTTGTCAAATTAAACTTAAGACCAAAGTCTCTAGAAAGTTTTAAATGAAATTTTTAGAAATCATTAAGTTATTAACTGTGTAAGATAAATTCATAGAAAATCTCTTAAAGAATTTTACCTTGACATAGAGATTTATGAATTTAGATATTTTACAAAGAGTTGAGGAATACTTAATGGGATATTTTTAAAAGGTTATTTTATTTAAAAACCTTTGTTTTGAAAGATTAAGTGGGAGAGGGATTCCAACGACACCACGACTTCCATCACAATCCTCATTAGAGATCGTGGGTCCTCTCGCGTTACCTTAGGAGTGGACCCGTATAGGATGGGGATACTACAAGGATTTAGAATTAATGGATAGATGTAATTAATAACTTGAGACACGTGCTATGATCGGCCAGTCCACGTTGGGAGTTATAATGCGAGAAAATGTCCATAGGAAATGAGAAGAAACGGCCATCCCATCAATGGAGTTATCTTCTAGATCATTACCTAAAAGAGAAATTAATTTGTGATGGTTAATACACTTAGCTTAGGAAACTATTAATCTTCCGAAGATGCTATGTCAATTTTTCTAAGAGCCAAATTAATCATATTAAAGATAACAGTAATATGGTTAACTATTATCGGATTTAATATGATAAAGTGCACAAATTATTATTTTTTTTTACACAAAATGAAATTTCTTTTATTTTCGATTTTTCAGAAATGGTTGGTAGAGGTTCTTTTAGTCCTTTGGCCATTATTCTCCAAGAAAATAAGTTAATGAGTCCAAATTATGTGGACTGGAAAAGAAACTTGGACATAATACTCACAGCCGAGGAGTATAAGTATGTTCTTTACGAAACCTATCCTATTATCGGGGAAGGTTCCATCGTTAATGAGCGCGAGGCTGAGAAGGCATGGAAGAAGGCCGACGAGACGGCTCGTTGCTACATGTTGGCCTCCATGTCTAATGTGCTCCAGTCCAAACACAAGTACATGACCACTGCATACGACATTAGCCAGTCACTAACTACGAAGTTCGCTGATAAGAATTGGCCCGCAAGGCAGGAAGCTCTTAGGACGATCATAAACACTAAGATGGTTGAGGGAGTATCAGTCAGGGAGCATATGCTCAAACTGATTGCTGCTTTCAAGGAAGCGGAAGTCTTAGGGGTTGTTATTGACCCCGAGAGCCAAGTGGACTGAAGGTTTAAAATGGCAAAAATCATTAAACAGAAAGCATGCTAACAAAACGAAAAATTTAACTCTGCGATTGAATGACCCTTTTCGCACTGAAGAAGATGTCTGTACAAGGATACTTGAAGCTATTGGATCACGTCCTTGTAAACGTTGACTGCGTTTCATTCACGCGAAGCCTTTGATCTTCTGAAATTGTGCCCTGTCCTCTGTCGATGAAAGCTTGAAGGGTTAGGTTTGCTAAGCCTTTAGCTTCTGTGATTTCTTCTTCACAGACGTAGCTACTGTGAAAGCTCACAGACATAGCTTCTTTCTCACTTGGTCTTCATCGCATATAATTTCTTTTTATCAATTCACATAAAGAGAGAAGCCAACCGCGTGAAAACAGAAAGCACCATACTTTCTATTATCCTTCATGGAAAACAACATGAGATCCATCCCATGTTGTTTTTTTATTTTAATTAATTAATTAATTTTTAAAATTTTATTTTACCCTTGGTCTTATTCATTGGGCCAAATAAAATTATTTACTCTTGAGCTTGAACATCCATAAATAATAAATCTCAATTATTTATTTTATGGGCTTCATTAAACAACCCAAATAGACCAATATAAAATATCAGACCTTTTATCTAATTTTATATCTAGATTAATTTTTTAATTATTCAATCCGGGTCTTAAGCCCTGAATAATTAATTAATTAATTAAACTAGATAAAATATATACTCTCTTATTTTATTCTAGTCCAATAATAAATTAAACTGCTTAAATAAAATAAAATAAAACCCATTATTATCAAGACCAATTCCTTAACCCAAATCTTTCAAGACTTAAGGGCTATTCTGGGGACCAAAAGATACATCGCCTTGACTACTAAAATGATCAAAATACCCCTACTATATAAATAGCTATATTTTGCATTTTAAATATTTTCTAATATTACCATAAGGAAATATTGACCCCAAGGAGAATGTTTTGTTAGCAAAGTCTTCAACTTACATGTGTAATGACTACAATACCCCTCTACGCATCACCGTGCATTTAGAGAGGAAGAGTGTACTAACACCTATCTAATAAACATCTATCATCCTTCAACCTCTAGTCTAATTATCCACGACTCCTGGAATGTTTCTACTTTCCAAGGGAACTACCCTAAAGTAAACATCTAAGTCATGTTCCCCGGGGCCCAGGATAATTAGATCATTTGAATAGTCAGAAGAGGCGATATAGCGCAGAAGTTATTTTGTACAAGTTTGTCTTACCTAACTAGTCACATATACCCAACATACAGGTTAATCCATGATGGGCTCTTGGGCTTATTAATATTGGAAAGTTGATCTCAGTGTATGTGACTTGAGGCTATCCATTCTTTAAGTCATTGAAAAACTTGAGAGAAATAATTGGAGTGCTTTCCTGACATCAAGACTTGAGTTGTACAATTTTTGGATTTACAATGCTTGAGTTGGTAGATAGCTTGACTTGTGTGATTCATGTTATCTATATTTTTACTTGAAGAGTGAAATAATTTTCTTAGACTAAGGTATACACTTGATTAAATTGACTTGAAGAGTTTTGTGATGTCTTGTCAAATGTTTCAAAGTTTGAATTGTTTTCAAATGGTTTGATGAATGGCAGCAGTTTTATCTAAAGTTTGAAAGGAAGTTATAATTCTTATTGTGTTTCAAATTTTTAGAATGAGAAAAAACTTATGTATTCTTGATGATTTTCTTAGCTAAAAGTGTTTTGCTTGAGGACAAGCAAAAGTTCAAGTGTGGGGGGAAAATTTATAGGGGCTAAAATCATCATTATTTTCCTAGTTATTTTAGGTTAAATTGAGATACTTTCATTACAAAAATTAGGCATATTCATGCATATTTGGCATTTTACTAGTAAAAAGTATTTTTGACAAATTTGTGCAAATTTAAGTTGATTTCCAGCAAAAAGGAGAATTTTCCAGCACACACTTGGCGCCAGGTCTGGCAAGTGAATCGTGCACCAAGTCCATTCTTGTCTGACTAGTGAAAACAGAGCACGTTCAAAGAGGAAAATAGAACACACCTGGAGCCAGGTGAGTTGACTAGACCCGGCGCCAGGTTTGCCAATACAAGAAAATGATATATTGGCGATAAAACTTTAGCTAGGAAAACGTTTTTGTCTCTAAAAGTACCTTTTAGCAAGGAAAATTTTTCTTTAGCGACGAAAGCTTTTTGTCACAGCTGATTAAGACCTTCAGGAGAAAATTTTTATTTCCCTTACTAAAAGTGATGGCTTTAGCTTGGAAATAAGTGCATTAGCGAGGAAATTTTAAGTTTCCTCACTAATGATTCACCATTTGCGATGAAATTTCATTTCCTAATAAAAATTTTTTCGCTAATGGTGCATCATCAGTGAGGAAAATAAATTTCCTAACTAAAAATATTAACTTCTATCACTATTAACTATACTTTTAGTGACAAAATTTCTATTCCTAGCTAATACACGTCCCTAAATTTTTAAATATTTACAACATGACCTATAGATTTTGTAAATTGGTCTTTAAATTTTTTATACATACAAAATGACCTTATAAATTTAAAAATTGGACTTTAAATTTTGAAATAATTATAATGGGACCTTAAAATTTTACAAATTAACCTCTAAATTTTTAAATATATACAATATGATCAAATATGAGAATCTACTAGATTATGTGGCAAAATAAATCTGATTACCTTCAAATTTTGTCATAAAACTTTATTTTACCAATTTTAACAAATCTAATGGTTGGATTATTAATTTGATACGCCTATCTTTGTAAATGCGCTAAATTACTGGCATTTGCTGATATTCTGCTAGATTACATGTCAAAATATATCCGATTTCCTTCTAATTTGGTCATAACACTTTACTTAGAAACTTCAACAAATTTAACGTCGGATCGTTAATTTGATGTGCCTATCTTTGTAAATGCCTTAGGTTTTCGGTATTTTTGTAGATATTTTGTTGGATTGCATTCCAAAGTATATCCGATTATTTTCAAATTTGGCCATAACACTTTTCTTAGCAATTTAAACAAATCTAATAGCCGGATCATTAATTTGAAGTGCCTATCTTTGTATATGCCTTAAGTTTTCGGTATTTTTGTATAGATTTAGTTGGATTACGTGCCAAAATATATCTAATTACCTTCGAATTTGGTTATAGAACTTTTCTTAGCAATTTCAACAAATCTAATAATCATATCATTAATTTAATGTTCTTATCTTTGTAAATGTCTTCCGTTTTCGATATTCTTGTAGATATTTTGTTGCATTGCATGCCAAAGTATTGCCGATTACCTTCAAATTTGGTCATAACACTTTTTTGAACAATTTTAATAAATTTAATGATCGAATCGTTAATTTACAGTGCCTATACTAGTAAATACCTTAGGTTTTTGGTATTTTTGTAGATATTTTGTTGGACTACGTGAAAAAGTATATCCGATTACCTTTAAATTTAGCCATAACACGTTTATTAACAATTTAAACAAATCTAATGGTCGGATCATTAATTTGAAGTGTCTATCTTTGTAAATGCCTTAGGTTTGGGTATTTTTGTAGACATTTGTTGGATTACGTGCCAAAATATATCCAATTATCTTTAAATTTGGTCATAACACTTTTCTTAACAATTTCAACAAATATACTGGTCGGATCGTTAATTTGATGTGGCTATCTTTTTAAATGCCTTAAATTTTCGGTATTTTTATGCATATTTTATTTGATTAAGTGGCAAAATATATCTGATTACGTTTAAATTTGGTTATAATACTTTTCTTAGAAATTTCAAAAAATCTAACGGTCAAATCATTAATTTGATGTGCTTATCATTGTAAATGCCTTAGATTTTTGAAATTTTTAGATAGTTTGTTGGATTGCCTACCAAAATATATCCGATTACTTTCAAATTTAGACATAACACTTATCTTAACAATTTTAAAAAATCTAATGGTTGGATCGTTAATTTGAAGTGCCTATCTTTAAAAAGGTTTAAGGTTTCTGTATTTTTGTAGATATTTAATTGGATTATGTGCCAAAGTATATCCAATTACTTTCAAATTTGGTTATAACACTTTTCTTAATAATCTGAACGAATATGACGGTTATATTGTTAATTTAATGTGCCTATCTTTGTGAATGCCTTAGATTTTTTTATATTTTTGAAGATATTTTATTGGATTGCGTGCCAAAGTATATTCGATTACTTTTAAATTTTGGTTATAGCACTATTCTTAACAATTTCAACAAATCTAACAGTCAGATCATGAATTTGAAATGCCAATCTTTGTAAATGTCTTAGGTTTCGGTATTTTTGTAGATATTTTTTTGAATTAGTGCCAAAATATATCTCATTACCTTTAAATTTGGTTAGAACACACACACACACACACACACACACACACACACATATACATACATACATACATACATACATACATACATACACACACACACACACACACACACACATATATATATATATATATATATATGAGTATGTATATACATACATACATATATATATGTGCATGTGCATATATGAATATGTGTGTTTATATATAAAAATATTAATATATATATATATATACATATTCATATATATATATATGTATGTGTGAATATTTATTTATGAATATGTGTGTATGTATGTAAATATGAATGTATGAATATATATTTATTTATATCTATATGAATATATTTGTCAGTATATATGTGAATGGTATATATATGAATATGTTTAAATATATATATATATGTATATATGAATATATATATATATGTATGCCTATATATGTATATATGTTTATTATTTTAAAAAAAGATGTTTATATGTCTATATATGGGTGTGTATGTTTATATGTGTATATATGTGTGTGTGTGTGTGTGTGTGTGCATAATTGTGTGTTGTATATATTTATATTTATATATGTATATGTGTGTATGTGTTGTGTATGTATTTTTTTATATTGTGTGTGTATATATATATGTGTGTATAAGTGTATGTACTTTGTGTGTGTGTGTGTGTGTATATATATGTATGTATTGAAAATATATATGTATAAGTTTTTTTTCCAATCGATCTATATGTATAAAATTATTTAACAAAAACAATGATATAATTAACAATATATAAAATTTTATAATTATTTAAATGTAGAAAATAATTTATTACATTGGATAATGTGGTTTCTTAGTGCATTTAATTTGGTTATTGTATGTTGTTATAATAATAATAATGTTTAAAAAATAACTAAAAAAATATTTGGAATAGTTTAAATAAAAAAAAAAGAATAACACCAAAAAATTAGCTTGGTCCAGTGGCTAAGTCACAATTGCTCCAATTGTGATGTCTCATATTCGAACCGCAGTAGGTGAACCTTTTCACTTTAGCGAAGAAGTTTTCTCGTTAAACCTTAGCGACAAAATTTTTTACTTTGGGGAGGAAAGTTTTCCTAGACAAAAGGTATAAGCTTTAGCGAGGAAAATCTTTCCTCCCTAAAGAATCATCTTTTGTTGTGAAAATCTTTCGTCACTAAAACCATCTTTTGGCGAGGAAATTTTTTGTCGCCATTGAACCTTTTTCGCGAAGATTTTTTTTTTGAAATTTTTTTTGTCGAAAATGTAATAATATTATGATTAAAATAATCCACATTAGCGATAAAATTTAAACTTTTGGTGACAAAATTTTTTTAGCATTAGCGAGGAAATTTCCTAGCAAAAAGCCAAAGCTTTAGCGAGGAAATATTTTCCTAGCTAAAGGTCACCCTTTGGTGACAAAACATAAATTTTTGTCGCCAACACCGACGGCAATTCAACAATTGGGCGAGGAAGCTTTTTTCCTCGCCAAAGGCCTTTAACTAGGAAAGTTTGGCCTTCGGTGAGGAAAAAATTTTGTCACGGAAGTATATTTTTTTGTAGTGGCTCTGGAGCAAGAAAATTCGGTGTACGAATTTAGTAATTTTCTAAAGATTTCGATATTTTCCAATTCCTAGGCCAAGATTTCTCAAATAATGAATTTATCATCAAAGAAGCCTATAAAACAAAGAGAATACACAAGAGATTGAGAGTGAATCCAAAATCAAAAGTTCCAATTACTCAAAAGTGGAGAGTTCACCATTTAAGAAGGGTTATTCAAGAAAGTTTTCAAAGGAGAAGAAGGAGGCTTGTCTATGAGTGCTTTCTTTTACCTTTGTTTTCTTTTTCTTAAACAATTATATATTTAATGTTTCCATTGTAATTTGACATTATTTTTGGGATTCATGATTTATTGAGTAATTTAGTCTATTGATCAATTGATTATTATTCTTGGTATTTGATTATTTGTTTTTCTTACGGAGTTGATTAAGTGATTTTTGTTATTAATTTGCTTGAAAAAGGGGTTGATAATGGCTTCAATTAATTAATTTCATATTGGTTATCTCTTAACTTCTTGAAAAAGGTGTTAATTGTCTAGAATATAGGTAATCAAAGGTTAGTTGATGATTGTTAGAATATGGATTCATTGGCTAATTTCATATTTTAAATCTTCTAGAATATAGAGGTTTACATGAGGAATGATTCTAAGGCATCTTTTGGATAATTTGGTTAAGACAGAATATGTTCACTAATTTAACTAGAAGATAGTGATTTTATGAATTGCAAATGAAGTGGATCTATTTTAATTATTTCATGAGACCAAGATAATAATTTTTTTGTGATATTGGCTGAGTGATTCGTTATCATGTTTTCAAGAGCTTTTGTCTAAATTGCATATTTTACTTCCTTGAGTTGTATATATTTCTTTCTTTTTATTTTTATTATTTTATCACTTTATTTGGGTTGGTTAAACAATGAATGAAAAGTGATTAGTGTATACTTGTTCCTTTGAGGATCGACACTCGTTAATTCCCTATGATATGCTTGCGGTGAGTATACTTGCTTGTATGTGTATTTTGGGATTAATGTTTTAATTAAAACTTGACTAAGGGATAGATTTAATTATGATAATTTTTATACACCCAAAATTTATATATCAAGTTTTTTGCGCCTTTGCCGGGAAACAATACAATGAAAGTTTGGATTTAGTTGATTTAACCATGTTTATATGTCAATATGTAAATATGTGAATATATGAATATATGTTCCTTGTACGAATAGGTGCCATCTTTTGTTTTCTTGTATACTTATACTTTAATGTCCCTACAAGTGGCTTGAGATATTTACTCCTATTATTAGGAGTGGTAAATCATTTATTGACCTTCTCAACTATCCAATGCCCATCCCATAGGCAGTCTTGTAAAAACTCCAAAGATTGGAATCAAAGTATATAATAGATCTGTGAGGGATTTTTTTTAAAATTTTTAAAAATTTTAATTTTAAATTTTGGATGGTCATCGCTAATTGTGATGGATTTGCGAGGCTTATTTTTTAAATTAAAAAAATAAATTTATTTTTAAATTTTAGATGGCCACGCAAATTCCTCGCTACTTGCAACGGATTTTCAAGGACTTATATTTTCAATTTTTTTATAAAAAAATTATTTTAAATTTTTGGATGGCCATCGCAAATCCCTAGCTAATTGCAATGGATTTACGAGGACTTATTTTTTTTAATTTAAAAAAATAAATTTATTTTCAAATTTTGGATGGCCATCGCAAATCCCTCGCTAACTACGACGGATTTTCAAAGGCTTATTTTTTTTATTTTAAAAAAATAAATTTATTTTTAAATTTTAGATGACTGTCGCAAATCCCTCTCTAATTGTGGCGGATTTGCCAGGGCTTATATTTTTAATTTAAAAAAGAAATTTATTTTTAAACTTTAGATTTTCATCGCAAATTCCTCGCTAATTGCAACAGATTTGCGAAGGCTTATTTTATTAATTTTAAAAAAAATACATTTATTTTTAAATTTTGGATGGTCATCGTACATCCTCTAAAATTGCGATGGATTTGTGAGGGCTTATTTTTTCAATTTTAAAAAATAATTTTAATTTTAAATTTTGGAAGAAGGTCGCAAATTCCTCTCTAATTGCGATGGATTTGCGAGGGTTTATTTTTTAATTTTAGAAAAATAAATTTATTTTTAAATTTTAGATGACCTTCACAAATCCCTCACTAATTGCGACGGATTTGGGTTTCATTTGGATTTGTGAGGGATCAGGGTTTCATGCCCTAATGAAACCCTAATCCCTCGCAAATCCGTCACTTAATCTAAAAAATTAACCAAAAAAAAAATTTTAAAGTTTGATTCTATATGTGTGTGTGTGTTTAAATAGTAAAATGTGCAAAGATACATTATTAAATTGAAATATTTATATATATAATATAAATATGATATTATTAAGTATATATATATATGTATGTATATATGTATGAATATGAAATATGATATATATGTATCCATCGCAATTAAATGTATATATTAAATTATATGAATATATATATATTCATATATATATATATGAATATATATATATATATATGAATATGAATATATATATATATATGAATATGAATATATATATATATATATATATATGAATATATATATATATTATATTGACACACACATACTAACATAAATAAATATGTATATATGTATGTATATATATTAAAAAGTATATTAACATACATATATATATATATATAAGTATATGTAATTTAAATATGTTACATAGACATGCACATACTAACATAAATAAAAAATATATATGTATATATTAATAAAGAAATGAATAAATAAATAAATATATATATATATATGAATGTATATATATTTATTTTTATATTAAAAAGTGTATTAACACACACACACATATATATATATATATATGTACATATATCATTTAAAAATGCTATATTAATATAGGTATTTATTAACATATGTATAGATATTAATATATATAGGTATTTATTAATATATATTAATATATTTATATATCAAATTCGCAATTAGCAATGGATTCGCTAATTATATACTATTAATTAGATAATTAGCAATTAAATTAACAAATTTACTAATTAGCAATGGATTTGTGACTTCTTTTTTTAATTTAAAAAAATAAATTTATTTTTAAAATTTGGATGGTCATCGCAAATCCCTTGCTAATTGGGATGGATTTGCGATGGCTTATTTTTTTTAATAAATTTATTTTTAAATTTCGGATGACCATGGCAAATCCCTCTCTCATTTCGACGGATTTTCGATGGATTAATTTTTCAGTTTTAAAAAAATAAATTTATTTTAAATTTTAGATGTCTTTCACAAATCTCTAGCTAATTCTGACGGATTTGTGAGGGTTTTTTTAATTTTAAAAAAAATAAATTTATTTTGAAATTTTGGATGGTAGCCGCAAATCCCTCTCTAATTGCGATGAATTTGTGAGAGTCTATTTTTTCAATTTTAAAAAAAATAAATTTATTTTTAAAATTTGAAAGGTCATTGCAATTCTCTCGCTAATTACGATGGAATTTTAATTTTTTAGTATTAATTAAATATGAGAAAAGACGGTCGCATAACCTTCACAATTCAAATCTATCTACAATAATTCAACCAAATCAACACAAAGGATTTGACAAAAACAGAAGTTACGTAATGGTATGCGCATGCATGCAAGGGTTCACCGGATTCTACCATAATTTTTCTAGCGCATGAATCCTTTTAAAAGTCAATCCAATTGAGCTACCAATTTCCAAGGATATGAATTTCTCTAATATTGATCCACACAAGGAATTTTACTCAAGTTAGGCACCGAAAACCCTAAGCTAGTAGGTAATATATGGTGGCTTCAAAATTAATTTAATTGGTTAGAAATTGTTTTTATTTTCTTCTAAAAGAAAGAAGAAAAAACTCTCTGTTGTGTGTTCTATCTATTTTTCTTCACGGCAGCCAATGTTTTTCTTATATACCCACAGAGAACAAATTCTCTAATTTTTATAGGAAATTGATTTCGGTTTCCAAAACCAACCGCCACAAGAAGACCAAAAAAGGACACGAACAAATTTTTCAATTCCATTTAGGAAACAAATATTTTGTTTCTCTTTTAAATTATGGGCTTGGGATTTTCAAGAATTGCAATTAGGCCTATGAATTATAACAAGTTTATAATTCACTTATAGGATTTAATAATCGCAATTCAATCCCAACTAATTATAACACTTTATAATTAGCCCATAATAATTATTTTGTCTCACAAATTAACCCTATAATATTATCAAATAATGTCTTGAGTATCAATTCCTTTATTATGTGTGACCCATTACGTTTTTCAGTCAATTGGTAGCTAATATAAATTAATTCTATCATAATAGAATTAATAATCATTTTAATAATTATAATTAATTTATTAATTCTAATTTATGATTAAATTTATTAATTCTCTAAATAATAAATCCATATTTAACAGATTATGAGTTGTATCTAGCAATATATCATGACCACCGAAAAGTCTAGAAAGTCAAGTGACTTGACATGAACATTTCAATAGCGAAACGTCAATGCAATAAACTCATTTCACCATATAATATCTCATTCGATTTAGAGTATGACATTAGTGCCAACTCCCTCCAAAATATTTGATAGGGGCTAAAATCATCATTATTTTTCTAATTATTTGAGGTTAAATTGAGATACTTTCGTTGTAATAATTGGGCACATTTCTTCCTATTTGACATTTGTGTAGATTTAAATTGATTTTTAACAAAAAGGAGAATTTTCAAGCTCACACCTGGTGCTAAGTCTAGCAAGTGGACCTGGTGCCAAGGCCTTTCTGGTCCGGCCGGTGAAAACAGAGCTTGTTCAAGGAGGAAAACAGAACACACCTGATGCCAGGTGGGTCGACTGGACTCGACGCCAGGTCCGCTCTGGAGCAAGAAAATTTGTGCACTAATTCAGTAATTTTTTTAAAGATTTCGGTATTTTTCAATTTCTACTCGGCGAAGACATCTCAAGCAACAAATTTAGCATAAAAAAAGCCTATAAAACCAAGAGAAAACATAAAATGGAGAGTGAATCCATGATAAAAAATTCTAATTACTCAAAAGAGGAGAGATTCACCATTCAAGGAGGGTTGTTCAAGAGAGTTTTTAAAGGAGAAGAAGGAGACTTGTCTATGAGTGCTTTCTTTTACCTTTGTTTTATTTTTCTTAAAAAATTATGTATTTAATGTTTCTATTGTAATTTAACACTCTTTTTGGGATTCATGATTTATTGAGTAATTTAGTCTATTGATCAATTGATTATTATTCTTGGTATTTGATTATTTGTTTTTCTTACGGAGTTGGTTGAATGATTTTTGTCATTAACTTACTTGAAAAGGGGTTGATAATGACTTCAATTAATTAATTTCATATTAGTTATCTCTTAACTTGATTGAAAAAGGGATTAATTGTCTAGAACATAGGCAATCAAAGTTTTATAAGAGGATTGACTTTAATGCATCTTTTGGATAAATTGGTTAAGACAGAATATGTTCACTAATTTAACTAGAATATAGTGATTTCACGGATTGCAATCGAAGTGGATCTATTTTAAATATTTCATGACACCAAGATAATAATTGATTGTGATATTGGCAAAGTGATTCATTATCATGTTTTCAAGAGCCTTTGTCTAAATAGCATATTTTCACATCCTTAAGTTGTTTATATTTTATATTTTTATTTTTATTATTTTGTCACTTTATTTGGGTTTGTTGAACAATGAATGAAAAGTGATTAGTGTGTATTTGTTCCTTTGGGTTTGTTGAACAATGAATGAAAAGTGATTAGTGTGTATTTTTTAGTATTAATTAAATATGAGAAAAGACCATCGCAAAACCTTCACAATTCAAATCTATCTACAATAATTCAACCAAATCAACACAAGGATTTGACAAAAACAAAAGTTACGAAATGGTATGCGCATGCATGCAAGGGTTCACCGGATTCTACCATAATTTTTCTAACGCATGAATCCTTTTAAAAGTCGATCCAATTGAGCTACCAATTTCCAAGGATATGAATTTCTCTAATATTGATCCACACAAGGAATTTTACTCAAGTTAGGCACCGAAAACCCTAAGCTAGTAGGTAATATATGGTGGCTTCAAAATTAATTTAATTGGTTAGAAATTGTTTTTCTTTTCTTCTAAAAGAAAGAAGAAAAAACTTTGTTGTGTGTTCTATCTATTTTTCTTCACGGCAGCCAATGTTTTTCTTATATACCCACAGAGAACAAATTCTCTAATTTTTATAGGAAATTGATTTCGGTTTCCAAAACCAACCGCCACAAGAAGACCAAAAAAGGACACGTGCAGATTTTTCAATTCCATTTAGGAAACAAATATTTTGTTTCTCTTTTAAATTATGTGCTTTGGATTTTCAAAAATTGCAATTAGGCCCTATGAATTATAACAAGTTTATAATTCACTTATAGGATTTAATAATCGCAATTCAATCCCAACTAATTATAACACTTTATAATTAGTCCATAATAATTATTTTGTCTCACAAATTAACCCTATAATATTATCAAATAATGTCTTGAGTATCAATTCCTTGATTATGTGTGACCCATTACGTTTTTCAGTCAATTGGTAGCTAATATAAATTAATTCCATCATAATAGAATTAATAATTATAATTAATTTATTAATTCTAATTTATGATTAAATTTATTAATTCTCTAAATAATAAATCCATATTTAGCAGATTATGAGCTGTATCTAACAATATATCATGACAACCGAAAAGTCTAAAAAGTCAAGTGACTTGACATGAACATTTCAATAGCGAAACGTCAATGCAATAAACTCATTTCACCATATAATATCTCATTCGATTTAGAGTATGACATTAGTGCCAACTCCCTCCAAAATATTTGATAGGGGCTAAAATCATCATTATTTTTCTAATTATTTGAGGTTAAATTGAGATACTTTCGTTGTAATAATTAGGCATATTTCTTCCTATTTGACATTTAGCTTATAGAAAGTGTTTTTGACAAATTTGTGTAGATTTAAATTGATTTTCAACAAAAAGGAGAATTTTCAAGCTCACACCTGGTGGTAAGTCTAGCAAGTGGACCTGGCGCCAAGGCCTTTCTGGTCCGGCCGGTGAAAACAGAGCATGTTGAAGGAGGAAAACAAAACACACCTGATGCCAGGTGGGTCGACTGGACTCGACGCCAGGTCCGCTCTGGAGCAAGAAAATTTGTGCACTAATTCAGTAATTTTTTAAAGATTTCAGTATTTTCCAATTTCTACTCGGCCAAGACATCTCAAGCAACAAATTTAGCATAAAAAAAGCCTATAAAACCAAGAGAAAACATAAAATGGAGAGTGAATCCAAGATAAAAAATTCTAATTACTCAAAAGAGGAGAGATTCACCATTCAAGGAGGGTTGTTCAAGAGAGTTTTTAAAGGAGAAGAATGAGACTTGTCTATGAGTGCTTTCTTTTACCTTTGTTTTATTTTTCTTAAAAAATTATATATTTAATATTTCTATTTTAATTTAACACTATTTTTGGGATTCATGATTTATTGAGTAATTTAGTTTATTGATCAATTGATTATTGCTCTTGGTATTTGATTATTTGTTTTTCTTACGGAGTTGGTTGAATGATTTTTGTCATTAACTTACTTGAAAAGGGATTGATAATGACTTCAATTAATTAATTTCATATTAGTTATCTCTTAACTTGATTGAAAAAGGGATTAATTGTCTAGAACATAGGTAATCAAAGTTTTATAAGAGGATTGATTTTAATACATCTTTTGGATAAATTGGTTAAGACAGAATATGTTCACTAATTTAACTAGAATATAGTGATTTCACGGATTGCAAATGAAGTGGATCTATTTTAAATATTTCATGACACCAAGATAATAATTGATTGTGATATTGACAAAGTGATTCATTATCATGTTTTCAAGAGCCTTTGTCTAAATAGCATATTTTCACATCCTTAAGTTGTTTATATTTTATATTTTTATTTTTATTATTTTGTCACTTTATTTGGGTTGGTTGAACAATGAATGAAAAGTGATTAGTGTGTATTTGTTCCTTTGAGGATTGATACTCGTTAATTTTCTATGCTATGCTTGTGATGAGTATACTTGCTCGTATGTGTATTTTAGGATTAATGTTTTAAATAAAATTTAACTAAGTGATGGATTTAAATTTGATGATTTTTATACATTCCAAAATTTATGCATCAAGTTTTTGGCATTGTTACCGGGGAACAATATCATGAAAGCTTGGATTTTGTTGATTTAACCATAGTTATATGTTTATATGTCAATATGTAAATATGTGAATATATATATATATGTTCCTTGTATGAATATGTGCCATATTTTGTTTTCTTGTATACTCATACTTTAATGTCCCTACATGTTGTACTTTTTTAAAAAAAAATTAATATGTGAATATGTACAAACTGTTTAACTTGTAAATCCTATAATCTCACTATCTTCTTTTTTCTATAGACTTTGCCCTTAGTGTATTACCCGACGATTTAAAGAAGACATAGTAGATCTTGATCCTGACATCAAGAGAACCCTCACAAACGTCCTAAAGGTTGTAAGCAAAAAGGTAAGAAATGGCATGGAGGTGAATCAACCCAACAATGGTGGTAATGATGGAATTAACAAGCAAACTATGGATGACTTTGTGAAATCTACAATCTCAGGTACGGGCTCGAGTAATACGAGACCTAGGATAGAGGCTAAAAACTTTGAAATAAAGCCCAACATAATCCAAATGATTCAAAACACAGTATAATTTGATGGGCTACTTGAGGAGGTTCCCAATGCCCACCTTGCGAGCTTTTTAGAAATCTATGACCTATTAAAATTAGTGCTGTTTCTGAGGATACCATCAAACTAAGGCTTCCCCCCCCCCTCCCCCCCCCCTTTTTTTTGAGAGAGATAGAGAAAATCTTGGTAAAAATCTTTGCTAGTTGGATCCATTACCACTTGAAATGCTTTAGCTAAAATTTTTTGGCAAAATACTTTCCCCTAGCTAGAACATCCAAGCTTAGGACCGATATTTTTGCCTTTCAATAGTTAGAATCTAAAAATATTTATGAGCATTGGGAAAGATTTAAGGAAATGCTTAGGCTTGGTTTGGTTGGACTGTTTTGTGGAAGTAAATAAGGAGAGAAAGTAAATGTAGAGGTAAATGGGACATTTACCTCGTTTGGTTGCATGTAGATATGGAGAGGAAGTAAATTAGGAGGGGTACCACTCCCCCTCCACATAAGTATTTCCTCCTCTCCCAATTTGGAGGGATTGGGAGAGAGAAAATAAAATGGGAGTAATAATGACAACATTGACCATATTTTTAATCTTAAAAATTTAAATGAAATAGATAATATGGGATAAAATAGTAAACTAAATTAATTATTCTCTCTCTTCTTCCCTCTCATTCCCTTCTTATTTTCACTCCAACCAAACAAGATAAGAGTAAATATATTAACTTTCCCTAATGGAAGTAAAATGTGCCCCTCCTACTCTTCTTTTCTCTCCCCCTCCCCTTCACGAACCAAAACAAGCCTTAAAAAGTGTCCTCATCATGGGTTCGAGCTAAGAATGCAAATGCAAATCTTTCATAGTGGTTTAAGTTTTGCTACTAGGCAATTGGTTGATGCATCTGTAAGAGGCTCCATTAATTCTAAACCCCTAGAAGAGATATTTGATTTGATTGAAAATTTGGCAACAAACAACTATGCTTGGGAGAGTTCACGATCAAAAGCTCGTGTTTATGGTGTATATAAGGTGCATGCAATGGCAGCTTTAGAGGCTAAAATGGAGGCACTAATGCAAAAGATGGAGAAAATAGTGATGTCTCCCTCCCATGGACAGGTAATGAGTGTAAGTTGTTACTTTTGTAGGGAGGGGCATCCAAGTTATGAGGGCCAAAACATGAGGTCATCACAAGAATCGTTAGAACAAGCAGTGTTTGTGGATGATGGACGACAAGATAATAATCCCTATAGCACCACTCACAACTTGGGTTGGAAGAATTTGAGGGCAGAGAAACAGGGGAGCATGCTTCAATGGGGAAAAACAAGGAAAAAAAACACAATCCTTAAAGGCCGCATGGAAGCGTAAAGATCATACCTTTGCGCACTTTAAACCTACTAGGTTGAGTAGGAGTGGATTGAATGACAGGAATCGCTTCGCCTTGCCTACTTGAAGAAGCTTCTGGTTGATAACCCGCTAGCCTCCTCCTTCGCGTTGTTTGCATGAACGCCAAGCTTTTCAACTCTCATAATATACCACTACCCAACTTCTAGTCGGTGAACACAATAGTGAAGAAGAACGGTCTTAAGTCTCCTTGGTTCTCTTGCTATTGGTTAGCAAAGCTCCAAGGAGGAAAACAGAAGGTGAGGAGACGTGAGAGAGAGAGAGCTCCATGAGAGCCTCTAGTTGTTAGGGAGATTAGGGTTTTTTCTTTTTACCAGAGACTTGTTTATTGGTAAACCAAAACTAGGTTTCTAATTATTTGATAAACATATCCCCGGGATATCAAATTTCAAACATCCGGATGTTATCTTGAGAATAAGTTTGGCTAAACCCTAAACTCATCTGAACCGTATCTGGAAAAAACCCTAAGGTCCAAGCTATTGGGCCGAAATAATTTTATTATTTTTCTTGGACCCAAAAGGCCCAAAATAATAAACATTAATTATTTATTTCCTGGGCTTAGAGAAATAACACAATAAATAATTAATGACCCCAAATGAACCAAAATAATTAATCTTTAATTATTTATATATTGGGCTTAAATAAATGACCCAATAAATAATTAAGCATTAATTAATTCCCCTTGGTTTAAGCCCAGGTTAATTTCCTAATTATTCAAACTGGACCTATGCCTTGAATAATTAATTAACCAAATAAACCAGAAAATTAATTTCTCTCAACTCCTAATTTTATTTTATTTATTTATTTTATTCCAGTCTAATAATAAATTAGACATCCTGAATAAAATAAAATAAAATAAAATCCTCCTGAACTGAGACCAATTCCTCAACCCAAAATTAATTAGGACTTACAGGCTATTCCGAGGACCAAAAAGACACATCACCTTGGCTGCTAAAATGATCAAAATACCCCTACTATATAAATCGTTGTATTTTGCATTTTAAATATTTCCTAATATCACCATAAGGAAATATTGACCCCAAGGACAGTGCTGCATTAGCAAAGTCTCCGACCTACTGGTGAAATGACTAAAATACCACTCTACACATCGCCGTACATTTAGAGAGGAAGAAGTGTACTAACAGCCCTCTAAAAGACATCTACCATCCTTAGGCTTCTAGTCGGATGATTCACGACTTCCTGGAGTGTTTCCGCTTTTCAAGGGAGCTACCCTAAAGCAAACATCCAAGTCATGTTACCCAGGGCGCTGGACATTTTAGACCATTCGGACAACTACAATGGGCGATATAGTGCAGAAACTATCTCGTACAAGTTTGTCTTAACTAACTAGTTACATATACCCAATACACAAGTATATTAGTTCTACTATAGAACCTCAACTATAACGTATCAAAGCATATGCTTTTAGCTTCGTCAGACCACCAACTCATACTCAAGTCGTAGAGTACTAGTCCACGCTGTAGCGGTAGTAGTCTAGGTTTCTATCATATAGTACTTTTAGAAACCACTACTACAAGTCGTGTCCTACGTATTCGAAATACGCTTATGTCATAAAGTGAGTGGACTACTCACTGGCTAAAGGTAAGCCATTCCCCATTTGGAATTCATAACATAATACCTAAACATGATGAGATTCCCAGTCTCATCAATAGGTTAAGAACAAATGTTTATGTGTTAAATAACCCGTGATCCATACCCTACTGTGAAAGACCACCATTCACATGGATCCTTTATTTAAACACAATGGGTCTGTTCCAAACGAAAATTGCGTACAAACAAAAAGTAAATTCAGAACTAATTTCTGAAAATAAATGCTTTTATTAAAATATTCGATTTTACATCAGAAACCTAGTCTAAGAGGGTATACAATCCAACAGAATCATCTTAACTTTTCGTGGAATAACCAAAACCAACATAGGTAAGCTTCTTCTAATTTTGGGACTCAAATGACTCAACCGCCCTTGCCTTATAATGCCCCACCAACTAAGCCATCATTGGAGGAGTTGGTTAACCAGTTGGTAAGTGGTACGGAGACACGATTCCAGGGAGTAGATGAAACCAAGAGAAATTTGGAGGCGTCCATGTGAAACCTTGGAAATCAAATTGGACAACTAGCCAAACTCCTTGGAGATCGTCAAGCAAGATCACTTTTAGAAAATACTGAGACTAAACCACGTGACCAGACCATGAAAAAAGATAATTTTTACTGCTTTGAGCTCGGGGACATCTCTTTAATTTTTGTGTGTCTTCATTTATTTTGTTGTCTTTTTAATTTTGTTTAGAATGAATTCTCTTCGTGATTACATGTTTTAATTACTGTTTGTGTACATTTAATTAAATTATAAAAAAATGCATTTTGGTTGGCTAAAGCTGACCTGGCGTTGGGCCCGAACGTTGGCCTGGGCACTGATCTAGCACGACTCAACAGCAAACTGAAGGCAGAACATGCCTGGTGCTAGGCCCAGCGCCAGTCCTAATTGGCCATAAGACAGCCTATGGCCATTCATGGCCATTTTTTTCAAAACACTCTTATCTCCCTCATTTTTTTTTCTCTCAACCCATCACAGGGTTCACCTCTAAAACACCGCCGAGTCACTTTTTAAACCTCCCAAACACCTTCTAAATACAAAATTTTCACTTTGTTCTTGAATTTTGGATTAAAACTATGAAAAATCCAATCTTTTCTTCCAAACTGATTTTTCAATCATTCCCTTTGGTGCATGATTTCTTCAATCTTTTTGCATAGGATCATTACCCATACATTAGAGATCATTGTGGTTTGTTGGAGGAGACTGTGTTGTATTTTGTTGGCTATCTTGTGGTGTTCTGTGTTGAGGTGGTGGCAGTGTTGAATGTTGTGGTGATAGTGAGACGATTGAGGGTTGTATTTGCATGTGGTGAAAAGAGTGATTTTTTAAGGGTGTCCTATTTTCTTTTATCCTACCTTTGTTCATCATCATATCATGTTTAGGAGACCTAGGGGGTTGGCACCTAGGGCTAAGAGAGCTCGAGATGTATCTTCATCAACACCTTCAATCGAGCCAATACCTACCCAGTCTACCCAATTCTATGATCCCACTTATCAAATTTGGTATCAAAATCACCAATATAACAAGATCATAGTAGAAAAATGGTATAATCCTTCTTTAGATAATTCCTTGGAGCTTTCTACTATTTTTAGATGACTGGGATGAAAGCCTATTATTGGAATGGAAGGTGCTTATTGTCTTGTGAGAATAAAAGAGTTTTTTGCCAATATGAGGGACAAGAAGAAAAATAATATCCCGATTATTTCTACTATGGTAAAAAAGGTACCCATTGAGTTTGAGAGGGCTAGATTAGCCAGGATTTTAGGAGTCCCTGATAAGGGGTCAGGGATAGCTGTAGATCATAATAACCAAAAGATTATTTCTGAGCCTACTTAGGATGTGAGTGTTGTGAGGGCAAGTTTGAACATGTGGAGAAAAGGAAAAATTGGTCAAAATCATTACTACTCCAATAATGACCTCGAGGTTCAATTGCATGCCATGTCTATATCTTTGCTTTTAATGTTTACACGAAGTCTAGTGGCTTCAATGGGTTTAGGGTCCTTGATCTTTACAATCTAGATAAGATGAGAATAAATGAGCTTATTTCCCTTGCCCCTATTATTATTCAATCCATGCAAGAGGTTGTTTATTCTGGCATATCAGCCAAAGCTCTCAAATTCCTCTTAGTTTTTATGCGCATCCTAAGAGACTTTGGAGTGCGATTAGATAGAGAGCCTAGTGGGCCCACTACTGACCGAGACTTAGTGATTGAGTATACATTGGTTCAATATGGTTATTGCTATGATGAGTGGGAGAGGCAATGGAAGAAGCCTTTGAGGTACAATACCCCGGGAAGGTGGAGCTTCCCCCTGATGAGGAGGAGAAGAAGAGCCGCCGACTAGACCTTCCACCCGTGCCACTGGTTCTCATTCTCGTACTTATTTTGAGGCACGAGTGGAGGCTCAATTGGAGAGCCCAAATGACTATCATTCTTCAGCTCCAAGACTCTATTGTTGACCTCTATTGACGCCATGATGTCCAAGAGCAAAAGTTGGCGACTTTGATCCAACAATCCACTGGGGCATCTTCGAGTCGAGCAGCCGAAGATCGTCATGATGAGGACTCTTGATTGACTCTTTGTGCTTGTATTTTATTTTATTTTCTGTCATTTTCTGTTATTTTTTTTCTTTTGAATTTTAATGACCTTTTCTAGCTTTTAGTTATCTTTTCTATTATGTTTCTTTTCTTTTTCTTTTTCTAAATTTCTTTTGAAGTTAGGAACTCTTGTGACTTCTTTGATGCCTACTCCTTCTGGTGGATTCACACCTATTGGACCTAATATGTAATGTAAGTATTTTTCTTCTCTTTATTCTTCCTCTTTATTTATTTTGGTCTTCTTGGCATTGTCTCCATTGAGGATAATGTCCCATTTAAGTGTGTGTATGTGGGCTGGGGGGGAGGGATGGGGGAATGTAGGCTTTGAAGATATTTTCCATATCATTTTTGCTTGAAATTTTCAAAACTTTTATCGTTTTCATTGTTTAGCATAGATGTAATTATTTTTCTTACTTGGATATGAATTTTTGTCATTCATTTGGTGAATTTTTATGAAATTGATTTATTGGATAGGATATTTGTCAAAACTTGAGAATTTGGATTAATCTTGTTTATGTATTGGTGTTTGAATATTATTTGACTCGTCTAGTTTGAATATGAAGAATATGATGGATGTGGGAAAAGTTTATTAGCTAATTCTATTATTATGGGTTTAAATTTTTCTTAGCTTTGAGTTGTGATAAGGAATGTGAGTTGATAAAAGATTTTGGAGAGGAAAGATTGTGGAAAAATTTTGTGAGTTGAAGAATTGAAAAGTTGAGTTGATTGTTGTTTCCTCTTTAAGAATGAGAAATTATTATTTTTGGTTGAATATGGGGGGCAATACGGATAGTGAAGAGAAATTCACTTTATTCAGGTTATGAATTTCCAAAAGCAAAAGAGAGGAAAGATGTTGAAAAAAATTATGAGTCATAACTAAAAGAGGGCCAATACGGTGTGTGAAGAGATATCCATGCACTTGAGGCTATCAATTCCCAAAGTTATTTAAAAACTTGAGAGAAAAAATTAGAGTGCTTTCTTGACATCATAACTTGAGTTGTGCAATTTTTGGATTTATAATGTTTGAGTTGGTAAATAGCTTGACTTGTGTGATTCGTGTTATCTATATTTTTAGTTGAAGGGTGAAATAATTTTTTAGACTAAGGTATACACTTGATTAATTTGACTTGAAGAGTTTTATGATGTCTTGTCAAATGTTTCAAAGTTTGAATTGTTTTCAAAGGGTTTGATGAATGACAAGAGTTTTATCCAAAGTTTGAAAGGAAGTTATAATTCTTATTATGTTTCAAAATTTTAGAATAAGAAAAAACTTGTGTCTTCTTGATGATTTTATTAGCTAAAAGTGTTTTGTTTGAGGACAAGCAAAAAGTTCAAATGTGAGGGAATTCATAGGGCTAAAATCATCATTATTTTCCTAGTTATTTGAGGTTAAATTGAGATACTTTCGTTATAAAAACTAGGCATATTCCTTCATATTTGACATTTTACTTGTAGAATTGTTTTTAACAAATTTGTGCAGAATTAAGCTGATTTTCAGCAGAAAGGAGAATTTTTCAACACACACCTGGCACTAGGTTGGGCAAGTGGACCAGGTGCCAGGTCCATTCTGGTCCAGCCAGTGAAAATAGAGCACGTTCAAAATGGAAAACAGAACACACCTGATGCTAGGTTGGTCGATTGGACCTGGCGCCAGGTCTGCTACTACAAGAAAATGATACATTTGTTGGAATATATGCCATCTAAACTAGTTTTCTGATGGAATTATCGAATTTATTAATAAAAAATTTTATTCTCAAAATTTATTTATGAATTTACATTTTATTTGTGCACGATTTATGTTTGGAAAGGACTCATTGTGTTTAAGTAAGTGATTCATATGAATGGTGGTCTTTCACAATAAGGTACGGATCACGGGTTACATAACATATAAAATTTTGTTCTTAACCAATTGATGAGAATGGGAATCTCATTATGTATAGGTTATTGTGTTATGAATTTCAAATGGGGAATGGCTTACCTTTAGCTGGTGAGTAGTCCACTCACTTCATAGCATGAGCGTATTTCAAATACATAGAACAGAACTTGTAATAGTAGTTTCTAAAAATACTATTTAGAAAAAACCCAAACTATTACTATTACAACAAGGACTAATGCTCTACCGCTTGAGTATTAGTTGGTGGTCTGACAAAGTTGGAAGCATATACTTTGATATACTGTAGTCAAGGTTCTTTCGTAGAGCCGATATACTTGTATGTTGGGTATATGTGACTAGTTAGTTAAGACAGACTTATAAAAGATAGCTTCTACGCTATATCGCCCCTTGTAACTGATCAAATGATCTAAATATCCAAGGTCTTAGGGAACATTACTTGAATGTTTACTTTAGGGTAGCTCCCTTGGAAAGTAGAAATATTCCAAGAATCATGGATCATTGGACTAGAACTTTAAGGATGGTAGATGTCTATTTAGTACACTCCTCCTCTCTTAATGCACGGTGATGTGTAGAGGAGTATT
Source organism: Voacanga thouarsii (assembly GCA_026120185.1). Lineage (NCBI taxonomy): Eukaryota > Viridiplantae > Streptophyta > Magnoliopsida > Gentianales > Apocynaceae > Voacanga > Voacanga thouarsii. The sequence goes on from JANUWF010003212.1 coordinate 39,337, forward strand.
TTAGTCATTACACCTGTAGGTTAAAGACATTGCTAATGCAGCATTATCCTTGAGGTCAATATTTCCTTATGGTGATATTAGAAAATATTTAAAATATAAAATATAGTTATTTATATAGCAAGGGTATTTTGGTCATTTTAGTAGCCAATGCAATTTGTCTTTTGGTCCCCAGAATAGCCCTTAGGTCCTAATAGATTTGGGTTAAGAAAATGGTCTTGATAATTATGGGTTTTATTTTATTTTATTTAAGTAGTTTAATTTATTATTGGATTAGAATAAAATAAAAGGTCTGAGAAAGAGTATATATTTTATCTTTTTAATTGGTTAATTAATTATTCAGGGCCCAATGCCCAAATTGAATAATTAGAAAATTAATCTAGGTATAAAATTAGATAAAATGCCTGATATTTTGTATTAGTATATTTGGGCTTGTTAATTATTTATTGGGCTGTTTAATGAAGCCCAGAAAATAAATAATTGAGACTTATTATTTATGGGTGTTTAAGTCCAAAAGTAAATAATTTTATTTGGCCTAAAGAATAAGACCAAGGGTAAAATAAAATTTAATAATAATAATAATAATAAACAACACGGGATGGATCCTGTATTGTTTAATGTGAGAAGATAATAGAAAGCATGGTTCTTTTTGTTTCATGTGGTTGGTCTTTCTATCTCGGTGAAGGCATGAAAAGAATTGAAGAGGAAATCAAAAGTGAAGCTCTTTGATTTTCATTTTCATAGGGAACCCATTTTTTCTCAGAAACTTTCACAGAGGCTAAAGAGAAGCAAACCTAACATTCTGTAAGTCTTCACGGGTTGAGGAAAGGACATCATTTCAGAAGCTCAAAAGCTTCATGTGAATGAGATGAAGTTGACGTTTATAAGGACGTGATCCAATAGTTTCAAGTATCCTGGTACAGACATCTTCTTCAATGCCAATAAGGTCATTCAAACACAGAGGTAAATATTTTTGTTCTGTAAGCATGCTTTCGGTTTCATCATTTTTGCCATTTTAGTCCTTCAATTGGTATCAGGGCCGTGGTTTGGCAAATATAAGAAGCATGCTAGGCTTAACTAAAACAAAAAAATATTTGTTTTGGATGTTTTCTATAAACCTTTGCATTTCTGGTATGGGATAGTCTATGTGTAAGTTTCGTGAGTGGAAGTATAGGAACACAGTAATTTACTGCTTTCTTAGATGAAACATGTAAGCCCACTATTTTTAATGGTATAGGAACTTGTTAAGTGGCTTTTCATGCTGTCTAGATGAAAGAATAAGAAGAAGAAATGAAAAATCGCAGGAAAAGTTGGGCTAAGTCGAGTCGAGCAGAGCCGAGCCAAGCTGAGCCGCATTTGTGTGAGGAGCCAAGCGGGCCATGACTTGGAGTTGCAGCCACGCTGACTGGTGAGGTCGGCTTCCTCGCGAAAGCCGTTGCGAGAAAGCCTTCCTCACGGAAGCCTGGCTTTTGCGAGGAAGCAAATCCCTAATTTGCAATGGAAATTGCTAATTGCCGCGGTCAGCGATTTTGGCTGTGACAGCAGGGTTGGAGGCGGGCCGGGTCACGGGCACCCAATCGGATCACAGCCCATGGGTTTTTCCATGGGCCATGATCTAGTATAGCGAGTGCACTGAACCAAAAATTTTTTTAAAAAAAATTATTTTTGGTCCCATACCAGGCGAAGTTATTTTTATTACAATAGTTAATATTCTTTGAATATTTTGCATGAAAAATAAGTAAAGAAAATTTAGGATTAAACAAGATCATTAATTAATTAATGTATTTAATTTTATTATTTGGATACTTAGGTTAAAAGAATAGAAAAGCATGAAAACGTTTACAGTTTTTTAGCATGCTTATTTCTTTTTGTACCCTATGTGCGTGTTTTCTCAAAGACCAAAGTCTTTGGAAATTTTTGACAAAGAAAACACTTTTCTTAAATCAAATGGTTAATTTTAATTCGAATAAAAATTAATTCTTTTATATTTTCTCAAATGATTTTATCCTTAACATAGAAAATATTTTGTATTTAGATATTTTTGTGAATTAAAATAGAAAACCATTTTGATTTAATTTTAACAAGAAAAATTATTTTTGTCAAATTAACCTTAAGATCAAATTCTCTCGAAAGTTTTATTGAAAATTGTTGAAATTATTAAGTTTATTAACTTAAACAAAATTAATCCATGGAAAAATTTCTCAAAGGGTATAAATCTTGACATAGAATTTTTTATGGATATTTTATTTTTGAGTTGAAAGAAAACTTAATTGAAATTTTTAAAAGATATTTTACAAGAAAACCCTTATTAAGTAGGAGAGGGGTTCCAACGGCCTTACGACTTCCATCACGATCCTCATTAGAGATCGTAGGTCTCTTCATGTCACCCTGAGAGTGAACCTGTATAGGATGGGAATACTACAAAGATCTAGAACTAATGGATGGATGTAATTAATAACTCGAGACACGTGCTATGATCGGCCAGCCCACATTGGAGATTATAGTGCGAGGAATGTCCATAGAAAATGAGAAGAAATGGTCATCACATGATGGAGTTATCTTCTAGATCATTACTAGAAAGGAAATTAATTTGTGGTGGTTAATATACTTAGTTTAGGAAATTGATAATCTTCCCAAGAAGCTATGACAGTTTTTCTAAGAGCCAAATTAATCATATTAAAGATAATAGGGTTAACTATTATCGGATTTAATATGAGGATAAAGTCACAAATTATCTTGTTTTTCACAAACTAAATTTTCTTTTATTTTTGATTTTTTAGAAATGATTGGTGGTGGTTCTTTTAGTCTTTTGGCCATTATTCTCCGAGAGAATAAGCTAACAGGTTCAAATTATGTGGATTGGAAAAGAAAGTTTGACATAATACTCATTGCTAAGGAGTATAAGTATGTTCTCTTTGACACCTGCCTTGTTTTCGGGGAGGATTCCACCGCTGAGGAGCGAGAGGTTGGGAAAGCATGGATGAAGGCTAACGAGATGACTTGATGCTACATGTTGGCCTCCATGTCTAATGTGCTCCAGTCTAAACACGAGCACATGGCCACTGCGTACGACATTAGCTAATTACTAGCCGCGATGTTCGCTGATAAGAGCCGACTTGCAAGAAGGAGGCTCTTAGGATGATCATCAACACTAAGATGGCTGAGGAAGAATAAGTCAAAAAGCATATGCTCAAGATAATTGCTGCTTTCGAGGAAGCAGAAGTCTTAGGGGGTGTAATTGACTCCAAGAGCCAAGTGGACATGGTTCTTGAATCTTTTCCAAGCTCTTTTACTCAGTTCAAATTAAATCATAACATGAACAAGTTAAACATAAGTTTAACTGAGTTAATGAAAGAGTTCCAAATGGCAGAGAAGGTCATGAAGCCACAATCCAAACCTATGATTGCTAGGCCTTTTTCTTCCAGAATTAGGTCCAAGCCCAGGAAGTTTAAGAAGATGAAGGGAAACACACTGACCCAGCCTAAGAACCAGCCTAACAGGCCCAAAGGCAAATGCTTTAAGTACGGATAGAAGGGACACTGGAAAAAAGAGTGTCCAGAACTTCAGGCCAAGAAAAACCCTACACATATTGTTCTTTATCTAGAATAAATTTCAATGGTTGGATCAACTTCTATTTAGATTTTGATTCTGATACCACTGATTATTTCTGTAACTCCTTGCAGGGGTTTAGGAAGATAAGAAGACTCCAGAAGGGAAAGCATAGACTATGAATAGGAAATGGAACACAAGTATGGGACTTTGCAGTGGGAGAGCTGGATCTTGTTTTTTTATTGTAATAAAGTAGTTATTTTGAAAGATATTTTATATGTATTTGGTTTTAGATAGAATTTGAGTTCAGTTGCAAAGTTAATGGATATTCAGTTTCTTTCTATTCTAGTATTACTATCAGTAGAAATGGAGAAGTTTTATGTATATGGCACATGTATGAAAACTTATTCTTTTTAAATCCTACAAACAATCAAATAAATAACGCTCAATCTGAACCCTTTAAGTGAGAAGAGAAAGACCAATGTCCATGACTCATATCTTTTGCATCTAAGGTTAGGTCATATTAATTCAACCAGGATTTAAAGGTAAATCCATAATGAGCCATTGGGCTCATTAAGATTGAAAGGTTGGTCTTAGTGTGAATCCTGATTTATGGGAAAAATGACCAAAAGGTCATTCACGTAAAAGGCTGATAGAGCCATTGAGATATTGGACCTTGTTTATATTGATGTGTGTGGTCTTTTGTCTACCCAAGTTAGAGGTGGTTTTAAGTACTTCATCACTTTCACAGATGATTATACAAGGCTTGGTTATGTCTACCTAATGAGCTGCAAACCTGACTCTTTTGACAAGTTCAAAGAGTTTAAGGCTAAAGAGGAGCGTTGGATAGGTAAACTGATTAAAACCTTACGATCAGATTGTGGTTGAGAGTATCTCCTTGGTGAATTCAAGAATTACATGGTACATCATATGATAGTATCCCAACTCTTTGTACCAGGTACACCCCAATAGAATGAAGTAGTTGAGAGAAGGAACAAGACATTAATGGAAATGGTCCGAAGCATAATGTCTCATGCTACTCTTCCAGTCTCTTTTTGGGGATATATCTTAGCAACAACAGCGTACATTTTGAATTTGGTGTTTTCCAAGTCAGTACCTAGGATGCCTTATAAGATGTGGACTGGGTGTAAGTCAAGTCTAAATTATTTCAGGATATAGGGCTATCCAACTTATATACTGATCAAGGGAGATAAGCTAGAACCAAGATCAGAATTATGCTACTTTGTTGGGTATCCAAAAGGGACAAAACGAGGTTACTTTTATCATTCCAAGGAGCAGAAAGTACTGGTAAGTACTAATGCTAGATACTTGGAGGATGATTAAAGTACTTCCACTAAAGGTTCAACAAGGTTGGAACTCGAGGAGAAGTTATCTTCGGAATTAACTTCTTCAGACCAGATTATGGAACAAGAAGAGGCATAGCCTTAAGAACTTGTACAAATAAAGCTTCATCATAGTGGGAGGTTATCTAGAGTTCCAGAAAGATGGACAAGAGAGGCTTTCGAGCTGGTCTCTGACCATTAAGAATAAGATCCCACTAGATATGAGAAGGCTATTGCTGATGCTGATGTCGATGCAAATCTATGGCATGAAGTAATGAAAGCCGAAATTGAGTCTATGTACTTCAATCAGGTTTGGGATCTTGTAACTTCACCTGAAGGGATAAAACCCATTGGGTGTAAGTGGCTATACAAGAGGAAGAGGAGAGTAGATAGGAAGGTGGAAACCTTCAAAGTTAGGCTTGTGGCGAAAGGATATAATCAGAAAGAGTAAATTGATTATGAGAAAACCTTTTTCCCAATAGCCATGTTTAAGTCTATCCGTATCCTCCTTACCATTGCATGTCATTTCGACTATGAAATATGGTAAATGGATGTTAAGACGGCATTTCTTAATGGCTATCTTATCGAAGACATCTATCTGTCCCAATCAGAAAGTTTTATTGCTAAAGGTCAAGAATATATGATTTGCAAGTTTAAGAAGTCTATTTATGGACTTAAGAAGGCATCTAGAACATGGAACATTCATTTTGACGAGACTGTAAAATCTTACAATTTCATTCAAAATGAGGATTGACCATGCGTGTACAGGAAATTGGAAGGCATAAATGTCATTTTTCTTGTCCTATATGTGGATGACATTCTACTCATTGGAAATGATATAGGAACATTTTCATCTACTAAGGTTTGGCTGTTTAATCAGTTTAGTATGAAGGACTTGGGAGTAGCCAGTTATATTCCCGGGATTAAGCTTCTTAGAAATAAGAAGCAGAGATTGTTAAGATTATTCCAAACGCCATACATTGATAAGATGCTGGCCAAGTTTAGCACGGACTCATACAAAGGAGCTCTAATCCTTTGCAGACATGGGTTGTATTTTTGTTTTAAGGACTGTCCTAAGTCTCGAGAGGAAAAAGACAGGATGAGTAGGATTCCCTACGTTTTGGCTGTGGGAAGTCTCATATACACCATACTATGCACTAAGCCAGATATCTGCTTTGTCGTATGTTTAGTTAGTAGATATCAGTCAAACTATAGGGAAGTTTATTGGCAAGTTGTAAAGCGGTTCGGTATCTCACGCATATCATGTATGGCACAGCGGAAAAATAAAACGAGATACCATCCCAGGATCCACATACGTGTGGAAAACAAGACATAAAGAGAACAAAGGTAATAGCTTTACCATTCTTTGAGCATGTAAAAAATAAAAATTTTCTTTTTCAAGTCGAGGCGCAATTCAGCAATCCTCTTGATCAAACACTATGATAGTTGAACGCCCAACCACTATAATCACTGTGTGTGATTATCTCTAACAAAAATCCACACGGAGGATCACACTCAAGCACCAAGATATTTCTGTGCTAGCAGAAAACAAGATGGCGGCTAGGGTTTATTTTGTTCTTCTTGTTTTTCAGGAAAACAACATGAGAGAGAGAGAAGAGAAGATCGTGTGTTGCCCTTAAGGTTTTTCGTGTGAATTGTTTTTCTGTCCAATTAAGAATCATGCATATCAAGTATATATCACGAAAAATCACTAAAAAATAGAGAATTCTAAAATAGTTGGAATTCCCTAATTGTAATTGGAAAGATCAAGTTCTTACAATTACAATTTGGACCATAAATTATAACTAATTATAATTTGGTCACAACAATGTCTCTTTCTCGCAATTAACCCCACTATGTTATCAAATAACATCTTAAGTATATAGTCATCCATTGTGTGTAACCTATTAGGTTTCCCAATTAATTGGTAGCGAACATGAATTAACCCAAACGTCTTTAAGATTAATAATCCATAATTATTTAGAATTAATCATATCAATTCTAATCAGGATTAGTTTATTAATTCATCAATTAATAATCCATATTCCTAGATTATGAGAGGTATCTAGCAATACATCATGACCACCCAACAGTATAGGAAGTCAAGTGGCTTGACATAAACCCTTCAATAACAAACTACAGTGTAAATAACTCATTTCAAGGGGTGTAAACACTTCACTCGCTAGGGGATGGGATTCATTCACTTGCATTCCTGCTAGCACTACAAAAAGCTCCGGTCTTAACGCCCCTACTACTGTTGTGCAGCCTTTCCTCGGGTTCGTAGAGTCGGGTATCCCGTTTACCTACAACGGAGGAACCGCCCCCACCAGGCAGGCAGCCACGAGTCATAACGCACTTTTTGCACAACAAATCCACTTTGAAGTTGACTTATTCGCTCGGCCAATCGTCGGAATGTGTAGGAGATACCATGAGGGCCCAATATCTCAATAGCACCTTTGTCTAAAGCTTCGAATGAGACTTCATATCCGAAACGCAAGAACGATCTGACTAGAAAGTCATTCAAAACTTGATCGAAAAACCAGCGTTTATTCAAGAAAGTATAGAGTCGATTACAAAAAGTACTAGTTTGAAAGGCTTGTTAGAATTGATCCGCTACGGGATTTACATTATACGCAACAGAAGCACCTGAAGTACTAAACGGAATAGGTATTAGTTTGGTAATGGTTGGAGTAGCAAACACGGATTCGGCAAGAATCTCATTTTTTGGTAGTACGAAGGGGGAATTGGACCAAAAATTGAATGATCTCATTCGGTTTAGAGTATGGAATTAGTGCAAATTCCTTCCAGAATATATTAATGATGGCTTGAATATACTAGTACTTGTACCAGGAACCTACTACTCTAGATGTGTATTGATTGGAACTGTTTCCAATACACAATCGCCTTGGCCAAGGGCTTCTCGAGAAGTAATTCTTACAAGTGGCCATGAGATATTCGCCCATACTATTAGGAGTGATGAATCCTTTATTGACCATCTCAACTACTTTTGTTTACCTCATAATGTACCTAATATCCATCCCATAGGCGGCCTTTGATCTGGCTCCAGAGATTGGAATCAAAGCACACTACTTAGCAAACAAAGTACCTTGGAGATCTCAAGTCTAAGGATACTTGCACGTTTGCTATATTAAGATTATATCACTGGCACTAAATAGTTATCCATGTGATTATCTCATAGCTAGGTCATCCAATGTACTTGTTCCATTAACAAGCATCCATGTGTTAACTTTGAGTATCTCAATACTCACGGATATGAGAACCACCGCATGATCAAATCAAGAAGTCTAACACATGCTAGTCTTAACGCATTAATGATGTCTTGTCTCATTAATACTACGACTAGGGACTATTTAAGTACTAACACTATACAGAGTAGTAGAAATCTCATATCATAATCTCTATCATGATTTTCATAACATAGTGTTGTACTAGGGACTTTATCTAGCAGTTATATTACTTAAAAGTAAACAAAAGAAACTGTAAGATAAATAATGCTTTTTATTAAAATAAAATATGTCATATACAATGTACAAGTAATGGCCTCTAAGGCATAACACCATTAAACTCCCGCTTGCACTAGAGCCAACATTCATGTATCTAATACTAAATGACTCAACATGGCTATCATGTTTCTTTTGGGATAGTGCTTCTGTAAATGGGTTAGCTATGTTCTCATTCGTGGGAACTTTCTCTATCTTCACATTATTTCTATCTAGATCTCCCGGATCAGATGATAGCAACGCAGTACGTGTTTGGATCGTTGGTGAGACCGTGGCTCATTTACTTATCCAATGGCTCCATTGTTGTCACAATACAAAGATATTGGACCAGCAACGCTAGGAACCACACCCAATTCCATCACAAACTTCTTGATCCGAATAGGCTATGTACACAGCTTCTGTCATAGAGTCGGCAATAGTCTCTTATTTCGAACTCTTCCAATTTATTGCCCTTCCGCACAACGTAAACTCGTAGTCGGATTGTGATTTGAAATCATCTTTGTCAGATTGAAAACTGGCATCAGTATACTCGTTTATTTTCAAATCACCTTCTCTATATACTAAGAACACATCCTTAGTCCTTCGTAAGTACTTAAGGATGTTCTTTACAGCCACCCAATGACCCTCACCAGGGTCAGATTGGTATCTGTTCGTCAAACTGAGAGCACAAGATACATCAGGCCTTGTACATATTATAGCATACATAATAGATCCCACTACTAAAGTATATGGAATCTTACTCATGTGATCCCTTTCAACTTGTGTCTTGGGAGACATTAACTTTGAAAGGCTTACACCATGTGACATGGGCAAGAATCCCTTTTTGGATTGATCCATACTAAACCTCTTTAGTACTTTATCTATGTATATAGATTGTGAAAGACCTAGCAACCTTTTGGATCTATCTCTATAGATCCTTATTCCAAGAATATAGGTTGCTTCACCAAGGTCTTTCATGGAGAATTGTTTAGACAATCAAACTTTAACCATTTGCAAGACAGGTATATCATTTCCTATTAGCAATATGTCATCTACATAAAGTAATAAGAAAACGATTGCGCTCCCACTGACCTTCTCGTATACACAAGGTTCATCCATGTTTTGAATGAAACCAAACTCTTTGATTGTTTTATCAAAACAGATGTTCCAACTCCTAGAAGCTTGCTTAAGTCCATTAATGGATCTTTGCAGCTTACACACCATTGTGCCATCACTTGATATGAAACCCTCAGGTTGTGTCATATACACTTCCTCAGTTAGATTTCCATTTAGGAAAACTGTTTTCATATCCATTTGCTAAATCTCATAATTATAATAAGTAGTAATGGCTATGAGTATCCTGATAGATTTTAACATGGCTACTGGCGAGAAGGTTTCGTCATAGTCAATACCATGTTATTGAACCATTCGCCACTAGACGTGCTTTATATGTAACTAAGTTACCATCCATGTCTTTCTTCTTGAAAACCCATTTGCACCCAATAAGTTTAATTCCTTTGGGTGGATCAACCAAAGTCCATACTTAGTTGTCGTACATGGAATCCATCTCTAACTTCATGACCTCAAGCCATTTGCCAGATTCTGAACTGTTTAGAATATTTTTGTAAGTAATAGGCTCATCTTCATCTATGAGCAATACGTCATTTTGGTCACTAATGAGAAATCAAAATCTCTCAGGTGCCACACGTATCCTACTAGATCTACGAGGATTTTGTGTAATAGAATGTTCATCTATTCTCTCAATAGATGTGGGATCAGACAGTTGATCCTTATTTGTTTGATCTTCTTAAACTTCACTAATTTTAATTTTACTCCCATTGTCCCCTTTAAGCATGTGCTCCTTCTCTAAGAAGACGGAATGCTTTGAAATAAACACTTTGTTTTCAGAGGATAGGTAGAAGTAATATCCGAAAGATTCTTTCGGATATTCCACAAACAAACACTTGTTAGACTTACTATCTAGTTTGTCTGACTGTGGCCTTTTAACAAAGGCAGGACAACCCTATACTTGCAAGTGAGATAACTTTGGTTTCTTACCAAAGAACATCTCAAATGGGGTAGAATTAACCGATTTTGTCAGAACTCTATTTAGTATATAAATAGAAGTCTCTAGTGCATACCCCCAAAACGATTTTGGTGGGTCTGCAGAAGCCATCATGGTCCGTACCATGTCTAAAAGGGTTTGATTCCTTCTCTCAGATACACCATTATGTTGAGGTGTATGTGGTGGAGTCCATTGAGATAATATCCCATTATCTCTAAGATAACTTAGAAACTCTTGGCTTAAGTATTCTCCTCCTCAATCAGATCTTAGAGTCTTAATGCTTTTGCCAAGTTATTTCTCTATTTCATTCTTGAAGTTTTTGAACTTTTCAAAGGCCTCAGACTTGTATTTCATTATATACAAATACCCGTATTGTGAGAAATCATCGATAAAGGTTATGAAATAGTTATAATCTCCTCTTGCTTGTATTGACATTGGGCCACAAACACCAAAATGTATGATTTTTAATAACTCCTTGGCCCGTTCTCTTTTTTTTGAAAAAGAAGTTTTAGCCATTTTACCTAGTAAACAAGAGTCGCATGTGCCATATGATTCATAATCAAATGACCCTAAGTTACCAAGCTTGTGTAACTTAGAAATATGATTTTCATTTACATGGCCTAAACGACAATGCCATAAGTAAGAGGTGTTAGAGTAATCTATTTTAGGTTTCTTATTTTTTATATTGAGTATTGGATTATCTAAGTCTAGAACATATAAACCATTAATCAGAGTTGCTGAACCATAATGAATATCATTCAATGAAAAAGAACAATATTTATTCTTAAATATCAAATTAAATCCATTTAAATCTAAACACACAATTGAGATAATATTTTTCCTTAAAACTAGTACATAATAATAGTTTTGTAATTCTAAAATTAATCTCGAAGGCAAGTTCAGCTCGTATGTCCCCACAGCAAGTGTAGCAACTTTTGCCCCATTTGCAGTACGTAGGTCCACGTATCTTTTATCTAGCCTTCTACTGCTCTTTAGTCCCTGCAAGTTATTACACACATGAGATCCACATCCGGTATCTAATACCCATATCTCATTTCTAAAGGTGGTATTTATCTCAATCATAAATATACCCGGAGTAGAAGTAGAAGTGCTTGCATGCTTCTCCTTCTGCTTCTTGTCCATAATGGTCTCCAAGTAGGCCTTGTAGTTGCGCCTTCAATGGCCCATCTTACCACAAGGATGGCATGGGCCCTTGGTAGCAGCGTCCTTTTTGTTCACACCACCGTTGGGCTTCATGGGAGAATTCTTCTTCTTCTTTTGAACTTTCTTCATAGAAGAAGAAGATTCTACCATTAAAACTGCATTGGAATCCTTCTTCATGGGGGACTCCGCAGTTTTGAAATGATTGATCAACTAAAAAATGGTGGACTCAATCTTGTTGATTTGATAGTTAATCACAAACTGTGAGAAACTATTAGGCAAAGACTGCAGAATTAAGTCAACCCTTAAGTCATAATCCATTGCGAACCCAAGAGATCTAAGCTTCTCTATTAAGCCCAGCATCTTCAGCCTATGAGTGGCCATAGAAGAACCCTCTGCCATTTTGCAATGAAATAGTTGCTTCGAGATCTCATATCTCTCAATTTTGGCTTGGGTGTTAAACAACTCTCGAAGATGTAGTATAATCGATTGAGCATTCATATGCTCATGTTGTTTTTGCAGTTCGGGAGTCATAGATGCCAGCATATAACATGATGTTGTATCACTATCCTCCTTGTGCCTTTTTGTGGCATGCTCTTCAGCATGAGCATCTTGAGCTGGTGGTGGCGGAATAGGAGCATCTAGCACGTAGAGAAACTTTTTCGATTTGAGAACGATTCTCAAATTTCTATACCAGTCGAGGTAGTTCGATTCGTTTAACTTCTTGGTTTTCAAGATACTACATAAGTTTAGGTTTGTTGACATGATGCAAGTGTCCTAGATGTAAAGATAGAGAAGATTAGTTATTGTATATGCACATGAAATGCAAATAATTAGAACTTTAATTAAATGCATTTTTACTCCACTATTTTACTCAAACCAATAGCTCCTACAACTGATTTGGGAAAGCTCGTTGGAAGCTTTCCTAGTGGACCGGTATCCAAATTCCTTAAGAATAACCTTGGGTTTGCCCAACAAGCCACCTTTGAGTTCATTGGTAGGTATCCAATACCAATTACATCGTATGTAATTACCTGGATCATTGGGTGATTAACACCCTTTAATCTTAAAGCCTTTTGGGCTACCCCAACTTTTCTTCTAAATTTCCTTATGCTTGAGTTTGCCCAATCGGAATAAAGAATTTAGTTAAACCCGACCCATTAATCAGGAATTTAATTCCAAAGATATTTAATTCCATAGCTTGAACATGCCCGCTGTCAAGTAGGTTTGGGTTTGCCCAACGTGGTCTCGAAAAAGGACTTTCGTTCTTACTATATTAACGGAAGGAATTAGGTTTAATATTAATTGAGGGATTTGTTCATTTTAGTGATTTCAATAAATGACATGCATAAAAATCAATAAATCACAAAATTGATAATCATGGTAATAAAGTGATTACGTGATATGGTTATGGACTTACCCTAAATTAATTTCTTTGAGCCATAAAAGAAATTAATATAGTTAACCATATGTGTTCATGCATGATTTAAGTAGAAGGTCTTACGTCCACGCTTTGTTTTGGTCGCCATCTCCAAAATAAAATAATTCTACTCATATCTATCCTATGTAAATTAATTACATAATTTCTTAAAGAGAGAAAACGTCGAGTTACATTCGAGGGGAGTTAGATGAGAAGAGAATTACAGAAGAATTCTAGAGAAGGCAGGACATGCAAGCTCTATTTCATAAAAAACCAAAACTATAAAATGTATGAACAGATACAATCGGTTTTAGTCCATAACAATCTACCATCCATCAATTATACTTAAACAAAATAAACATATAATTTTTATTATTCTAAAATCACTATTTTGAAAAAATAAAACAAATTCTAAAATCAATATTTTAGAAAAATACATCAATTTTAAATTTTCAAAATCAATATTTTGAAAATTAAAATTGTTTGTCTTAAAATTAATTTTGAGAAAATGCTTTTGGATCCCGTCTCTGGTAGAGAAAATGGCGGTCCTGCTGGCCGGTCAACAGGCGGCGGTCAAGGGGGCAGCACCCCTTGAAAGAAAATTTTATTTTTCCGTCTCTCATCATATGAGATTTTTCCCTTTCAAAATCCTTTTTTTTTTCTTTACTAGAATGTCGAAACAGAGCAGAGCCGGCACTGGCTGCGGTCTAGTTTTAAGGAAAAAATTTTCCAGAAATGATTTCTGGACGTCGTGTAATAGCATGGAACTGGCACTGGTTTGGAAGCCAGAACTAGTGCCGGCTACAGTCGGGAAGAGGCGGCGCTTTTTAGAAAATTTTTCAGAAACAATTTCTGGAGCCCTTATCTTCTACAATAGTTTAGTGAGAACAATTCTCAGTAGTATTTTCTATTTTGAACCTGAAAACAACAACCAATTTGTTAGTTTAAACAAAAACAAAACAGAAAATTAGGATGAAACGGAAGGCAACAACCATGTTCAAGAAAATGTTTTTCTGAAAACGGAAAAACTGCATCACATAAAGAAAATGTTTTTCGGAGTATGTTGTAACTATTACACAAGCATATTGTGCTTTGGACCCAACCCATAATGCTCGAAACGATTTCGACTCGAGTGAAAACAATTTTCACAGTAAACAAAGACATACATGATTACAAGAAATAGCTTTTAGGCAAGAAACAATGTCTACAAACCACACATAGCAAGGCTCTAATACCACTGTTGGGTATCTCACACATATCATATATGGCGCAGTGGAAAAATGAAACGAGATACCATTATAGGATCTGCATACGTATGGAAAACAAGACATAAAAAGAACAAAGGAAACAGCTTTACCTTTCTTTGAGCGTGTGAAAAATAAAATTTTTTCTTCTTCAAGTCAAGGCGCGATCTAGTAATCCTCTTGATCAAACACCACAAGAGTTGAACGCTCAACTACTATAATCATAGTGTGTGATTATCTCTAACAGAAATCTACACAGAGGATCACACTCAAGCACCAAAATATTTCTGTGCTAGCAGAAAACAAGATGGCAGCTAGGGTTTATTTTGTTCTTTTTGTTTTTCAGGAAAACAACGTGAGAGAGAGAAGAGAAAATCGTGTGTTGCCCTTAAGGTTTTTCGTGTGAATTTTTTTTGTATCCAATTAAGAATCGTGCATTTCAAGTATATATCACGAAAAATCACTGAAAAATTGAGAATTCTAAAACAGTTAGAATTTCCTAATTGTAATTGGAAATATCAAGTTTTCACAATTATAATTTGGACCACAAATTATAACTAATTATAATTTGGCCACAACAACATCTCTTTCTTGCAATTAACCCCACTATGTTATTAAATAACATCTTCAGTATATAATCTTCTATTGTGTGTGACCTATTAGGTTTCCCAGTCAATTGATAGCGAACATGAATTAATCCAAATGTCTTTGAGATTAATAATCCATAATTAATTAGAATTAATCATATCAATTCTAATAAAGATTGGTTTATTAATTCATGAATTAATAAATCCATATTCCCAGATCATGAGCGGTATCTAACAATATATCATGACCACCCAAGCGTCTAGGAAGTTAAGTGGCTTGACATAAACCCTTCAATAACAAACTACGGTGCAATTAACTCCTTTTACCATACAATATCTTATTCGGTTTGGAGTATGGAATTAGTGCCAACTCCCTCCAGCATATATTAATTCTGGCTCGAATATACTAGTACTTATACCAAGAACCGACTACTCTAGTGTGTATTGATTGGAACTATTTTCAAAACACAATCGCCTTAGCCAAGAACTTCTCGAGTAGTAATTTCTACAAGTGGCCGTGAGATATTCGCCCGTACTACTTTCGTTTATCTCATAATGTACCCAATATCCATCCCATAGGCGGCCCTCGATCTGCTCTTGAGATTGGAATCAAAGCACACTGCTTAACAAATAAAGTACTTTAGATATCTCAAGTCTAAGGATACTTGCACATTTGCTATATTGAGATTATATCACTGGCACTAAATAGTTATCCATGTGATTATCTCATAGCTAGGTCATCCAATGTACTTGTTCCTTTATCAAGCATCCATGTGTTAACTTGGAGTATCTCAATACTCATGGATATGAGAATTACCGCTTGATCAAATCAGGAAGTCTAACACATGCTACTCTTAATGCATTAATGATGTCCTATCTTATTAATACTACGACTATGGATTATTTAAGTACTAACACTATACAGTGTAGTAAGAATCTCATATCATGATTTCCTTAACACAGTATTGTACTAGGGATTTTATCTAACAGTTATATTATTTAAAAGTAAATAAAAGAAACTGTAAGATAAATAATTCCTTTTATTAAAAAAAAAAAATGTGTCATATACAACGTACAAGTGATTACCTCTAGGGCCTAACACCAACAAAAGCATATTCTCAACTGTCTCTATATTACGAAAGATTGTGTATTGGTTTACAGGACTGATGACTTGGAACTTACTGGATACACAGACTCAGATTTTCACCCAGATAAGGATGAGAGAAAATCCACTAGTAGATATGTCTTCACCTTGTCTGGAGGAGCTGTTTCATGGAGGAGTATCAAGTAATCTTATATTACTGACTCAACTATAGAAGCTAAGTATGTGGCTACTGCGGAAGCATCCAAGGAAGCAGTCTGGCTCCGAAATTTTCTTTCAGAATTTGGAGTTGTGCTACACATAGACAGACCGATTGTGGTGTCTTGCGACAACTTTGGAGCAGTCTCGCAATCCAAAGAACCCAGGAACCACAAGAAGGGGAAGCACATCCTGAGGCAGTACTACTTGATCCGAGATTTCATTCAAAGATAAGAAATTATGGTGGAACAAATAGCCTCGGAGAATAACCTAGCAGATCCCTTCACCAAGCCTTTGGCTAAGAGAGTTTTCCAGAGACACTTAGACGCCATAGGGGTGGGCACCTACAAGTTTTCTTAGTCTTAGAGTGCAAGTGGGAGATTATTGGAATATATGCTATAGGACCTGTAATAATGGTTTCTAAAAGTACTATTTAGAAGAAACCCAGACTATTACTGCTATAGCGTGAACTAATACTCTACCGGTTGAGTATGAGCTGGTGGTCTGATAAAGCTGGAAGCATGTACTTTGATATGTTGTAGTCAAGACTCTTTCGTAGAGTCGATATACTTGTATCTTAGGTATATGTGAATAGTTTAGTTAAGATAGACTCGTACAAGATAGCTTCTGCGCTATATTGCCCCTTGTGATTGTTCAAATGATCTAAATATCCAGGGCCCTGGGGAATATGACTTGGATGTTTACTTTAGGGTAGCTCCTTTAGAAAGTGGAAACATTCTAGGAATTGTGGATCATTGGACTAGAGGTCTAAGGATGGTAGATGTCTATTAGAGAGGTATTAGTACACTCCTCCTCTCTTAATGCACGGCGATGCATAGAGGGGTTTTTTAGGTATTACACCTGTAGGTCAAAGACTTTGCTAACGCAGTATTATCGTTGGGATCAATATTTTCTTATGGTGATATTAAGAAATATTTAAAATACAAAATATAGCTATTTATATAGTAGAGGTATTTTGGTTATTTTAGTAGCCAAGGCGATATGTCTTTTGGTCCCCAGAATAACCCTTAAGTCCTGACAGATTTGGGTTACGAAATTGGTCTTGATAATTATGGATTTTATTTTATTTTATTTAAGTAGTCTAATTTATTATTGAACTAGAATAAAATAAAAAGCTCGAGAGAAAGTATATTTTTATCTAATTTAATTGGTTAATTAATTATTCAGGACCCAAGGCCTAGATTGAATAATTAGAAAATTAATCTAGGTATAAACTAGATAAAAGGGTTGATATTTTATATTGGTCTATTTGGAATTGTTAATTATTTATTGGGCTGTTTAATGAAGTCCAAAAATAAATAATTTAGACTTATTATTTATGGGTGTTTAAGCCCAAGAGTAAATAATTTTATCTGGTCCAATGAATAAGACTAAGGGTAAAATAAAATTAAAAAATAATAAAATAAAATAACACAAGATGGATCCAGTATTGTTTGGCATAAGAAGATAACAAAAATCATGGTGCTTTTTGTTTCATGCGGTTGGTTTCTCTCTCTCGGTGAAAGCATGAAAAGAAATAAAGAGGAAATCAAAAGTGAAGCTCTTTGATTTTCATTTTCACAGGGAACCCATTTTTTCTCAGAAGCTTTCGCAGAGGCTAAAGAGAAGCAAACCCAACATTCTGTAAGCCTTCACTAGCAGAGAAAAGGGAGTCATTTTGAATGCTCAAAAGCTTCGCATGAATGAGACGAAGTTGACGTTTACAAGGACGTGATCCAATAGCTTCAAACATCCTGGTACAAACATCTTCTTCAGTGCCAATAAGGTCATTCAAAGAGATAAATTTTTTCGTTCTGTATCATTCTTTCGGATTCATCATTTTTTCCATTTTCGTCCTTCAACATTGGCGACAAAACTTTAGCTAGGAAAAAGTTTTTACCTCTAAAACTACACTTTAGCGAGGAAAATTTTTCTTTAGCGACAAAAAATTTTTGTCGCTACTGATTAAGACCTTTGGGACAAAATTTTTATTTCCTAGCTAAAAGTGATGGCTTTAGCTAGGAAATAAGTGCATTATCTAGAAAATAAGTGCATTAATTATGAAAATTTAAGTTTCCTCGCTAATGATACACCATATTCGATGAAATTTCATTTCCTAACAAAATTTTCCTCGCTAATGATGCATCATCAACGACAAAAATACATTTCCTAGCTAAAAACATTAATGTCTATCACTATTAACTATACTTTTAGTGACAAAATTTCAATTCCTGGCTAATACACGTCCCTAAATTTTTAAATATTTACATGACCTATAAATTTTGTAAATCGGTCTTTAAATTTTTTATAAATATAAAATGACCTTATAAATTTATAAACTGGTCTTTAAATTTTAAAATATTTATAATGTGGCCCTAAAAATTTTACAAATTAATCTCTAAATTTTTAAATATATACAATATGATCAAATATGAGGATATGCTTGATTATGTGGCAAAATATATCTGCTAACCTTCTAATTTTGTCATAATACTTTTTTTTTTACCAATTTTAACAAATCTAACAGTTGGATCGTTAATTTGATATGTCTATCCTTGTAAATATGTTAAATTATAGGCATTTTCACTGATATTATGCTAGATTGCGTGTCAAAATATATTCGATTACCTTCAAATTTTGTCATAACACTTTACTTAGAAACTTCAACAAATTTAATGGCCGGATCGTTAATTTGATGTGCCTATCTTTGTAAATGCCTTAGGTTTCGGTATTTTTGTAGATATTTGTTGGATTGCATTCCAAAGTATATTCGATTATCTTCAAATTTGATCATAACACTTTTCTTAGCAATTTAAACAAATCCAATGGTCGGATCATTAATTTGAAGTGCCTATCTTTGGAATTGCCTTAAGTTTTCGGTATTTTTGTAGAGATTTAGTTGGATTATGTGTCAAAATATATCTGATTACCTTCAAATTTGGTTATAGCACTTTTCTTAGCAATTTCAACAAATATAATGATCAGATCATTAATTTGATGTACCTATGTTTGTAAATATCTTAGGTTTTCGATATTTTTGTAGATATTTTGTTGGATTGCATGGCAAAGTATATCCGATTACCTTCAAATTTGGTCATAACACTTTTCTTAACAATATTAATAAATCTAATAGTTGAATTGTTAATTTCCAGTGCCTATATTTGTAAATACCTTAGGTTTTTAGTATTTTTGTAGATATTTTATTGGATTATGTGCAAAAGTATATCTGATTACCTTTAAATTTGATCATAACATTTTTCTTAGCAATTTAAACAAATATAATTTTCAGATCATTAATTTGAAGTGCCTATCTTTGTAAATGCCTTAAGTTTTGGGTATTTTGTAGACATTTATTGGATTACGTGCCAAAATATATTTGATTATCTTTAAATTTGGTCATAACACTTTTCTTAGCAATTTCAACAAATATATCAATCGACCGTTAATTTGATGTGGCTATTTTTGTAAATACCTTAAATTTTTGTTATTTTTGTAGATATTTTATTTGATTACGTGCCTAAAAAATTCAGGATAAAAAATTCCTCCGACGCCCCTCAAAATTTTTATCATTCCAGAATATTCGTCTAGTTAAACTGAGCATTTCTTATTTTGAGCATCCATATGTATACTACTTTAATACAAAGTAGTAACAATTTAAGTACAAAAAAGGAGGTATGTTACAAGCATTTTGACATTTGTGGTTGATGGAAGAATCATGTAAAGAAATATCCAATTTTATCCAAAATGACACATGATCTTTTGACACCAACTGTCTCCACAGTACTATCAGAAAACGTCTTTAGTGAGAGTACTCGAGTAACTGATGAAAGAAAATCTCGATTGGATCCCAATACTTTGGAGATGTTAATGTTTTGCAATGGTTGGTTTGCTATCGCGGATTATACAACCAATTCATGGATTGTTCATGCTGACTCGGATGAAGAATGAGATGAGCCAAGTAGTTAGTTTTTTAAATAATTAGGATAAATAACATTATGTAATTGTTTAATTTTATTTTTAAGGTATTTATTCTACATTTAAATTTTAATCATTATATTATTTTTAAGAGGTTTAGGCATTAAATCCCCTTCTCATGTAATTTTTATTTTATTAATTAATAAAACTGATAGGAGTCCAAGCCAATCTCCTACTATTTCAAAGTGATTTTTTTATAATTTTAAATAATCGTGTTATTTAGTTTTTATTAAAAAAAATAAAAACACATTAAGAGAAAGAAAAAAAAGAATCCGGCCCGTGAGTCTCGTGGTCCTAAAAGGCAGGCCGTGTTGGGCCCATAATTTCTAGTTTTGGGAGCGGACTAGCACTATCCTCCCGAAGGAGAGACCGGCTCGCACGACCCGAAATTGTGCAAGCTGACCTACATGCCATTACTAGTAATGTTCCACCAAACATACAAGGCCTTATCTCAAATTTCTTTTATTTCTTGAAATCTTAGGCATAATTAATTTTTATAATACAAAGATAACTAATTCTTGTCAAAACTTTTAACTTTTCACTAAATAAAAACATTAGAATACTAATATATACTTTATTGTCTTCTAATAATAATTGGTCGGAGTCAAGAAGAGAAGCAATAATGGGAACGTGTTCTTATCTTCTTTGATCCGGTCACTCATCGAAAAATGTGGTGCTAATCTTTCTTGACAATGCAGTACAAATTAAATATTTAATATTATTTATTTTTAAGTACATATTTTTAAATAAATAATTGATTAATTAATTTTAAATATATAATTAAATAATGAAAAGAAGACCTAAGATTTTATTTGCATTTACTAAAAAAAAAAGCAAAAAAGTCTCCATTGAAAAAATATTATTGGTAATACCAACTAGTTGTTGGCGGTATAAGCTTTTGGGACCATTTGAGTCCCCATTTAGGCCAAATTAACGTGCACCATATAAGAAAATTCCGTTTAGTTTTGTGGCACAATATATATTGCAATAAGAAAGAGGTTGGTGTAGTTGAAGACTGGAGTGGCACGAGTTGAGTGGCACGAGTTTTTGCAATCTTTGCAGTGGGCTGCTGTTGCGATGCAGTATTTTGGGGCCATTAGTAATTTCAGTAAACGAATTATGATTTTATTTTCCTCCAATGATATGACATGCATGTTTACCAATTATTTCCCTTACTTAATCTACTTTTATACTATTTTCAAATGTATTTGACCAAGACAAATTACATAATTGAAAATTTTTTGTTATCTGTTGACCAAATACTTACTGTGTCTACGTAGTAATTGATGACATTATAATTAAATTTATGATTAACATAGTGACGGATTTTTATGTTAAAAAATAAATTAATTTAGCAATAAATTTGCGACGGCGAAAATTTTTTATTTAAAAAAAATAAATTAATTTAACAATGGATTTGTGACAGCCAAAAATTTTTATTTTAAAAAATAATTTATTAATTTAGCAACGAATTTGCGGCGGTAATTTTTTTTAATTACAAAAAATTAATTAAAAAAGCAATAGATTTGCGACGGCTAATTTTTTTTAAAAAAAATTAATTAATTTAGCAACAAATTTGCAACGGCAAAAAAATTTTAAATTTTAGAAAAATCAATTAATTCAGCAATAGATCTGTGAAGGTAAAAAAAATTATTTACAAAAATTAAAATAATTTAGCGACGGCAAAAAAAAATTAATTAATTTAGAAACGAATTTGCGACAGTCAAAATTTGTTATTTAAAAATTTAATTAATTTAGCGATGGATGTGTGACGGTAAAAAATTTTTATTAAAAAATTAATTAATTAATTAGTTCCCCAGCCCGCCAAGAACCCGATCCGCAACCCTACCTGACACGCCAAGAATATTGTGAGATTATGTCGGACCCGGGGCTCGAACACGCGTTCCACCACTAAGCTACTGATGCTCTTATGATTTATTGTGTTATATATTAATTATATAGTAATTTTTTTTTGTGAATTAGCAACGGATTTGCAAGGGCTTTGTGACGGATCTGCGATGACCCAATTTTCCGTCACAAATCCATTGCTAATTAGCAGTAAAATTGTGATGGTTAATTAGCCACGGATTTGGGACGGCAAATTTTTTAAATTAAAAAAATTAATTTATTTTTAAATTTTGGATGGTCGTTACAAATTCCTCGCTAATTGTGACTAATTTGCAAAGGCTTATTTTTTAAAAAAAATTAAAAATAAATTTATTTTTAAATTTTGAATGACCGTCGCAAATCCCTCACTAATTGCGACCAATTTGCGATGACTTATTTTTTCAATTTTCAAAAAATAAATTTATTTTTAAATTTTAGATGACCGTCGCAGATCCCTTGCTATTTATGATGAATTTGTGAGGGCTTCTTTTTTCAATTTTTAAAAAAATAATTTTTTTAATTTTGGGATGGCCATGGCAAACCCTTGCTAATTGTGACAGATTTACGAGAGATCAGGGTTTCATTGTCGCTAATTGTGACGGATTTGCGAGGGATCAGGGTTTCATGCCTTAATAAAATCCTGATCTCTCGCAAATCCGTCGCTAATCTAAAAAATCCACAAAAAATTTTTGAAGCTTAATTATATTTATATGTATGCGTGTGTGTTGAAATAGTAGAATATGCAAAAAGACATTATGAAGTTAATATATTTATATATATAATATAAATATGATATTATTAAGTATATTTATGTATATGTGTTTGAATATGATATAGATGCATCTGTCATAATTAAATGTATAAATGTATATTTATATATATATATGTATAAATAGGTATACATATATATGTATGTATGTATATATATATATAAATTATCATAAATAAATATGTATATATGTATATATCAATATATGTATATTATATATATATATATTAATATTTTGAGAATTTTTAGATGGCCGTAGCAAATCTCTCGTAAATTTGCGACGGCCTATTTTTTAATTTTAAAAAAAATAAATTTATTTTTAAATTTTAGATGATCATTGCAAATTCCTTGCAAATTTGCCACAGATTTGAGAGGGCTTATTTTTTTCAATTTAAAAAAATTAATTTATTTTTTAATTTTGTTTGGCCGTCGCAAATCCCTTGCAAATTTTTGATGGATTTAGAGGGCTCATTTTTTCAATTTAAAAAAAATATATTTTTATTTTTAAATTTTAAATTACCGTGGCAAAATCCTCACAAATTTTGCATCAAAGTTGCAAGGGCTTATTTTTTTAATTTAAAAAATTTAATTTATTTTTACATTTTGGTTGGCCGTCGGAATTCCCTAGTAAATTTACGACGGATTTGCAAGGATTTTTTTTTCATTTAAACAAAATAATTTATTTTTAAATTTCGAAAGGCTATTCCCTCTCTAATTGCAACGGATTTGCGATGACACTTTAATTTTTTAGTTTTAATTAAATAAGAAAAAAGGCAGTCGCAAATTAGTGACGGATTGGCAATGACTTTCAATTTAATTAGTGCTAATGAATAATTAAAAAAAAAATTGTCACAAATCCATCTCTAATTTGAGACGGCTAGATGTCTATTGCTAATCCGTCACAAGTATTATCAATGTGTTATAAGTATAATATAATTTTTAAAAATAAAAATTAATTAACTTAGTATTATTTCAAATTAAAATAATTTTAAATTAGGATGAATTTGCTTTTTCATTTACATCCAGAGTTTGGAATGCACCGAAGTCGTAGGGCATGAGCGGATTACTATGGAACTTTTTACTGAGCTAAAGCTATTTAAGAGAACGATAAAGAAAATGATTTATTTTTTAATGATAGTAGTTTAGTGATCCACGAAGAGTAAGTATATAATTTAATTCTTCACAATTTTCTTAAGAGCAGGTAAGTTAAAATTTGGTCTTCTTGTCGTTGTTGAAAAAACTTAATATTATTTATTATCAACAAGTTTATTTAAATAAATATTTAATTAATTAATTTTAAATATTTAATTGAATATTTGACTATGTATTTGATTACCACCACCGCCCCTCCCCCGCGCTAAAAAAGAGAAAAAGTCTCCATATGAAATATATTATTGGTATTTATCAATTACTTCTAGGCGGTATATGCTTTTGGAATCATTTGAATGTGTACCATTTAAGAAAAACCTTTTTTAATTTGAGGCACAATATATATTACCATTAAAACTTTACAAATTACGGAATTTTGAATAAATTTTGTTGGTATAAAATTTTTTCCTATAGTAAAAGTGTCACGGAAAACAACAATAATTCAAGAAAAATTAAAGAATACGTTAGATTTATATGTTTCGGTCAATTTAACTTAGTAAAAAAATAGAATTTTTACTTTTTTTAATACAGAACTCTTATAAAGAGGCTACAATTATAAATAAAAAAATTTCATATTTTTTCAACAACCAAAAGTATAAGGTATCTCACCATCATGTATTTCATATTTTCGAGTTGAAGCACAATTCAAATCTATCTACAATAATTCAACCAAATCAACATAAAGGATTTGACAAAAAAGAAAGGTATATTACATAACTGAAAATTTCTTATAATCATAACTGAAAAAACTACCCACCCACCATATATTACATAACTGAAAATTTCTTATAATCATCTTTTGACCTCATGCGAGACCTCAGGAGTATAATCATGGGATGAAAGTTGCAACCCATAATGGATTGATTTTCTATTATTTCAAAGTATTAAGAAGAATAATTCCAGTGCATATTGAAACTAAAAAAGTATTGTGTTCTCAAAAAAATTCATTATTTATTTAACAAAATAATATATAATTATAGTTAAAAAAATCTCCCCAAAAAAAGCAAACAATATCTTGCACAATTATAGATCTTCGTTTCATATTCATTATATTAATTAGTATAATTCTTTCTCTTGAAGCAAAATTAAAAAAAACAAAAAATTGTTATTATGCATATATAACTTCCCGTTTATAGTATTCAATATAAATTGAAAGCAATTTATGTGCAACATACTTCTCCCTATTAAATACTTATCTGCATTAACTAATAAAATATATATGTATTTAATATTAATATATTGAAACGTGTGATTTTTTGAAGACTATTTAAATTTATTTTAAAATCTTAACTAATTAAATAATTAATAATATATATTTAATATTAATACATTAAATTTTAATAACATAACAATCCGTGCAACGCACGAAATATCAACCTAGTTTATGATAAAGACCCTAAAGTTATTCTATCAACACAGCATATTTGATATTTAGGTGTATCTTAATTACTTAATTAATGATACAAAAAATTAGTTATTAAACACGTAATTAAAAAGAATTAAATACTTAATTGAATTAACTTCCAGTTCAAATAGATATTATGAGGGGTGAAAATAATGATTTTGATTTAATCATTAAATAATATTCATAAATTCTAATCGTTCCTTCTTATTTTCTGTTCTTAACATATTTTCAAACATATTTGACCCACGGATATTAACAAAAATTTTATTGTTGTTAGCTTTTTATATTTGATACTACTAACTACTTTACATCACGCGTGAATATAATTAAAGAAAACATTACGAATCAGTTTTCTTATGAATAAGGTTAGACAAATTACTCATTCGTATATATAATATATACATATTACAAATTTTATATTATTAATATCATAATATTCGTCCTTATATTTTTATATGATACTTGTAATACTAATTATATTTCTAAATTTTTAATTTAAATCACGTGCTAATTATCTCCTCACCTTTGAAATATTTCAATTATTCTAATTCCTCTGCACTTATTTTTTTCTCTCCAACTAATCTTTCAACTTTTTACCATGTTAAAGCTAGTTATGAAAAGGGTTAAAAAAATTTATTTTTCTCGACACATTTTAAACGCAAAAAAGACGGGCAAGCAATTAAAATTTTAAAGCACAAAAAGAAACATTAAAAGAATGAAAAGTGAGGAGAGTCAAGTTGGGATCCCGAGTTCTGGGTTCAATTCCTCAGTAAGTAGCCGCATTGGTGGTAGCTAGCTAGTGATCCACGGAGTAAGTGTATAATTTAATTCTTCACAAATTTCTTAAGAGCAGGTATGTTAAAAATTAGTCTTCGTGTAGTTGTTGATGAAACTATCATCCTTTGACCGAAAATGCAAAACTTGGATTTTTTCTATGTGAATCATATAAAGCTTGGAGACTTATTCCAAGAAACAATACCTATAAATTGGCATCTTGTCCTACACAAGTTGGTCATCCAAGAGACAGAGCAATAGCAAGAATAATGGCTCCTCGATTCCTCGTAACAATTATCCTTGTTGCTTTAGTTTCTTCATCAGCTTATGCCCATGATCCCAGCCCTCTTCAAGACTTTTGTGTTGCAGTAAATGATCCCAAAGCTGCAGGTAAGAACGTTATTGTTTCTATTCTTTAGATGACTTTAAACAACTTTGCTCAATCGGAAGAGTCTTATTTGAACTAATTTTGCCTCTGTTTTAGATGCACTGTTTGTCAATGGAAAGTTCTGCAAGGACCCAAACATGGTGAACGCAGATGATTTCCTCTTTCGAGGTCTCAATAAGCCCGGAAACACGTCGAACCCTCTTGGATCGGCTGTAACTGCAGTTAATGTCGATAAACTAGCAGGTCTCAACACCTTTGGGATTTCGTTGGCTCGTATTGACTTTGCTCCATATGGTCTGAACCCACCGCATACACACCCGCGTGCAACTGAAGTCATCGTTGTCTTGGAAGGCACCCTTTATGTTGGCTTTGTTACTTCTAATCCCGGGAATAACATGAAGAATCGTCTTTTTACCAAGACCTTATATCCTGGAGACGTTTTCGTGTTTCCTGAGGGTCTCATTCATTTTCAATTGAATATTGGGCATTCTCCAGCTATCGTATTTGCTGGTCTGAGTAGTCAAAATCCAGGAGTCATCACCATTGCAAATGCTGTATTTGGTTCAAATCCTCCAATCTCTGCTGATGTTCTTACCAAAGCTTTCCAAGTCGACAAGAACCTCATAACCCATCTTCAATCGCAATTTTGGTGGGATAACAACTAGCCATGGTTTCCGTTTATAGAACTAATGAATATATATTTTTTATTATAAATAAATGTCTCTACTCTAAATGAGATATATTTTGCATGTAATCCGACAGCCATTGGGTCCATGATGTAACCATCTACTTCTACCGCTATGAAATATTTTTGAGCATTCTGGCCCACATTTGCAACGAACCTCAGCAATAATCTAATTCTTCCTCCATTTTCAAATAACTATCACAATTAGACAAATCACATTAAAGCCCTAGTATCTATAGAGTTTTTAGATTAAAAAATAGAATTATTTTTATTTAAAATTAATTAATGTTTCAATTTGTTGGAGTAATAAATAAGCAGAGTACAATTAGAAAAAAAAGGTAATAAATGCATTCTTGACTTCACAAAATGATAAATAATTTGAAATACAAAAAGTTCTCAAAAGTGATAGTTAAAATTGAAGTTTTATTGTGGAAGAAGAAAATACTAACATCTCACGGATGGGAATTTGGAACCGCACAATTTAGTATATGAAGATTACATGACCAATTATAAATAATTGTTACGATTACATAAACATTACTTATGATTGAATGAATAAAACTTATAATTTGTAAAAATAGTTATAATTTGATGAACATTAATTATGATAAAATTAAAAGAATTAATATTTGATGAACAAATTTTTATGGAATAAAAATGACATCGTTCTATTAAAAAAAAATTGATATACAGTTACTTTACACACTATCTGATTTTTGCCGTTTCTTTTAATCTCTACGTTCAACTAGTTGTGCAATTTCTACACATGAAGTGAATGCCCACTCCTGCGAATGCATGAATTACATCCTCTGAACAAAGACTCACATGCATCTCACGTGACATGTTCTAATAGCAAAAAGAATGACAAGGAAAAATGGTGATGGGAAACAAATCAATAGCTTGAAGAAAATTTAAAAAATTTTAAATGGGAACTATGTGCAAGATTCAACCTAAGACTTTGCTTTGTTCGCGGAAGGAGAAGGGGAGGGAAAGGGGGAGACGTACCTTTATTTTCTTTAGTAGAAGTAATCATATTTATTTTTGCTTTGTTTGGTATGGGTAGAAGAGAAGTTTAGGATGTGATCACTTACTCGCCTTTTAATTTTCGCCCCTTTTAGCCTTGCAATTTTGCCCCAAACCCATGAATGGATGTGTGAAATACATCATCTAAACTGTAGCCCAAAAAAAGAATCACACACATCCCACGTGAAATATTTTGAAAACAAGTGGTACCACAGGGAAGGATGGTGATGGAATATCAATACTTTGATGAAAAATCGATAATTTTTAAATGATAACTACGTATATAATTCAACCTTAGATCTTAATCTTTGTGAAACTCCAGTCGAAACCAACCTTAGAGTAAGGGGGTTGGCATGTATATCATATTTTATTACAAGTTTAACTATATTTTTATATGATTTTATATGCTTTGGATTTGTGTTTGATAGTCTCAAGGGCTTAATTGTCTTTATTGAGTAAGAAGGGCAAAATGGTAATTTTTGCTTGAGGTGAAAATAGGGAGATAGCTTGAGGGTTAAATAGGAAAAAAATATTTTAGAGAGAAAATAAGAACAAGAGTTGTTGTGGTTTAGTGCTTAGAGCTTTGGAATTAATTCTTGAGGTCTTGGGTTCAAATTCCATCATTGGAGCTTTAGCATGATTAAATTTTATTTTTGTTAGGGAAGGTTAGATTTTCGTCCTTGAGTGCTCTAGAGAAGGGTAAAGGTGATGTCCTAGGGGAGACATGATAGGAGTACCCTAATCCTACTCTTGTACCCTACAAAAATTACTAAGGGAATTCATACCCTTCTTGATCCTTAGTTTTCCTTACTTCTCAATTTCTTAAGTTATTCAATTTATTCAAGCCAATTTCATTCCAGAAATTTTAGTAAAGTGCTGTGGCTTTGAAAGTTCAAAATGTCGAAGTGAAAGACATCTTATGGACCGAAAATGTGGAAGAGATGGGGAAGGTTCCAAGAGAATTAATCCCCCTAATGAACCTTCAAAACTTCACTCTAGCTATGTTCATTTTCCTTCATGTAGTGATCTGAAATTTTTCCAGCTTCTTGTGCTTTCAAGGTGTCGAAATTTTCAGCCATCATTCCCTCCCAAATGCTGCCAGAAAATGGCCCTCTTGACCAGCTTGAAATCTGAAATTTTCTGGCCAAATTCGGACTGCACAAATGCTGTGCAAAACCAGAAAATTTTCTGGGCAAAATCGCAGCATATATGAGCTTAAACCAAGCTGTTTTCTTCCAGTTTTTTCCCAACTCCTTAGCCACATTTTTCCTCCACGAAGAAGGCTGGAAACCAGCCTTGAAAGACCTCTGAATTCCCCTTCAATCTCTCTGCAATCTTACTGGAAAATGGCTACAAAAGCTGCCCAAGAAAATTCAAGCAATGGCGAAACTGTACAGAATTTTATTTCCATCTTTGTTTCCTTTTCCAGCCTTGGCCGAAACATCACACTTTTTCTGCACAAACCTCTCTTGAACAGCCATGAACTGAACCCCATTGTCTTCCCCAACCTTCTGCATGAAAACCAGTCATGGCTGCTCTAAAATATCTCCAACAAATTACTCCAATCATGCCTTGATTGGAGACCAAAATTCCAACAATTCTAATTTAGTAAACTTCCATAAAATTTCCCTTAAACAACCAGACCTTTCCTTCACCATTATACTCCCTCTTTTTGGCCACCATTAACCTTCTTCAACCAGCTTTCATCCAGCAAGATCACTGAACATCAGTCGGCCATAGCAGCTTCCAAAAAGCTCTCCATTGATCAAAGATATTCTTGCTATATTTTACTTCCAAATTTGATTCCCAAAAATATCCTTTTAGGATTTCAACAACCAGCCATTCCTTTTCTTTTCAAACCAGAAAAATCATCTATTTAAACTACACAAACAATTCGACCACTGTAAACATACAGAATTTCGGTAGCTTTAAATACAAAATCCCTCCATTCTCTTCAACCTTCAAGCACACATAGAACACCAAGAAGACCTACTCACTTCTCTCGCCTAATACCTCTCCAAACCACTTCAATCTCCTTCAAAAAAAATCCTGATTTCATCTACTTACTACTGTGAGTCCATCCATACCATTTTTAACATCAAACACCAAAATCCAATTCTCTTCTTTGGATAAAAAATTGTTATTTTTGTGAAGGCTCAAGAACACCTTCAAGGTAAGCTTGTGCAATCAACTCCATCTTCTCTAATCTCCAATCTCTAATGAATATATATGTGTATAAGCATGCTAATGGATGCTCTTCTTCTCTTCTCTCTCTCTCTCTCTCTCTCTCTCTCTCTCTCTCTCTCTCTCTCTCTCTCTCTCTCTTTCTCTTGGCCGAATGAATTCTTCACCAATGGCCATGCTTTCTTCATCTCTCTTGGACGGATCTAGTCATCTAAGGGTTGAGATCCATTCAAAACTCCTTCAAGGTACTCATCAATCAAGTAAGCCTTTTCAACCCTCCTTTTTAATTCAGGATTCATGTCTCTAGGATGATATTGGTAGAAGATGGATTATGAATAGGATTTGAGCATGTATTGTTGTGATAAGTTGAGATTGAAGCATGAATAAATGTGTGTATATGATGGAGATTGGATTTATGTTTGAGTTGATTATCTTGGTTGGTTGTATGGTGTTTTAGGTTTTAATGCATGTCTCCATGTCATAAGTAGTATTTGTGATCAAGTATGTTAGACATTATGAAACCTATGGTGAATAGGATTTATATTCATGTATGATTGTTAAAGCCATGATTATGTTTATGCTAGTAGAGGTTGGATCATGCCGTGGTAAATTTAGATCTATGCTTTTATTCATGATTTGGATGAGTTGATGAATTGAAGTGGAGTATATGTTCATGATTGTGGTTAGCAATAGAAATATGATCATGATCTAATTGTCCCTAAACTAATTTTATTTCATCAATAAAATATTTAATATTATAATTTTTGCTAATAATGTAGACTTGGATTATTATATATAATAAGGATATTTTAGTCAAATAAATGATAGCTTTTATTTCAAGAAATAAAATATATAGATATTATATATAATAATAATAATAATAATAATAATAATAATAATAATAATAATAATAATAATAATAACAAATAAAGCCTTTTATATGAATAATCATAATGAGTAAAATATTAGTTTTGTAAGTCTTATATTCATAAATATCATTAAAATTTATTATCTTTCAATTATTATTTTTTAATCAAAACCTATTAAAATTTATTTAATATCTTTCAATCAAGACCCATTAAAATTTATTTTTAACTAATTTTAGTTATCAATTATTTTCAAACAATTAATTATTAATAAATCATTATTTTACCTAATACCACCTTGGATTTTTCATCAAATAAACTCTAAAATATTCTTAGCAAGATTTAAACCTTCAACTTATTAGTACCTATTTCTTGAAAAAATAATTATTTTAAATATCAAATTAGACTTAGCTTATAAACCCTTTTTATTTATTATTTGGCCTTAAAACTTGTGATACTAGGATCATGGTAGTAGTGAGTTGAGCCAGCTTTATTTGTGAAAGTGGATTTTAGCTTGAGATTAATTATGGCTTGTATTTACCCTAGCGGGGTTAGGTCAGCTGTTGAAGACCTTTTTTTTTATCTCAAGCTAAGGATCAGGTAAGCTCCTGCATAAAACCTGATTGATGTAAAATGTTTATTATGGCAAGCCAAATGTAGAGTGTATGGACACTCATTTCTGTAAAGGCAATTGAGGATTGGCACCTTTCTTATTTCAGTCAAACTAATTATTTGAAAATCAATAAGCAGATTTACTCAAACTCAAAAATCTTTCGAAAACTGATTTTGACAAATACTTTGGAAATCCTTAATTTCCATTTTCATGTGCAACTGTGTTTTGTTCATTTTCCCAAGTAGGATACGTTACGTTGAGTACTCAATAAGAGTGGACTGCTAGGACTAGTCTTTGAAGGGTTAGGGTGAGTCTCTCAGTAGGTGGCCACCTCTGAGGGGTAAGTCCTTCCCGAATAGGATGATAGTCCAGTAGGTCGTGCTGGTCTGAGCTAGCAGTTTTTCAGTCAAGTGACTGCGTGTTGCCGGAATGGACAACCGGTTGTTGTTTGGGTATAAAGAAGGAGGAGTATCTTGCCCGGTAGGCCGATCACCTAACTTTTGTCAGTCTGCACAAAGTGTTGACATTCTGACTGGTCATGGGGCCCAACGTGTGGTAACCCATGATCACTTTTTGAGTGGTTGATTTTATTGAGCATGTGTGGTTGGAAAAGCCAAAACACCATTCTTGATTTTGACTATTGTTTATTGCTTGCCAGTATTTCTCTTACGAAAGTTTCACACTTTGCATTCACGAATTGTTTTCACTGGACACTCAAAACACACACGAACTTACTGAGATTTTTATCTCATCACCCTTTTTACAATGATTTCAGGTCGATCCTACTGTGGGGATGAGTAGCTAGTTGTAGCCTGCCTTGGAAGATTTTTTTGATATTTATTTTGTGTAATGCTTTGGGAGTTGAGAGTGGATAATTTCATTTATGAATTTATTTTGAATTCTTGGTTTGTAATAAATTATAAGTTTAAAGTATTATTTTTATTCTATTATTTTGATTGTGTGACCTAGTTATAAAGACCCATTGTCCTTTGGACGGGGTGACAACCCCGGCCCTGTCGGGCCTAGGTAGCGGGGTGTTACAAGTGGTATCAGAACTTAGGTTATAGGTAAATATTGATAGTATATATGCGATTTATTTAAGTTTAAATCTTTACCTAACCTATCATGTTGATACTGTAGGATGGTTAGGATGCCTAGGACCGTGAGGAAAGGGCAGCAATGGCACCCGCCTATCCCAATATATCTGGAAGATCTTCCAGTCCCCCAACCTGCCCCTCAGCCAGTTATCCCTATGGAGGATAGCAGTGATGATGAGGTCTAGATTCTTTAGCCACCCCCAATCCCAGTGATAGACATAAGCTCTGACGGTGATGATAAGGTGATAGCAGTGGAGCATGTATCCTACCCTCCTAGTCCCATAGTGGACTTAGCAGCAGATAGTGATGACTCGGGAGAGATAGACTATGAGTCTCCACCTAGGCCTTCTTTCTTTCCTTCTTTCAGCCGAGTTGAGCCCGGGGAGAGTTCTAGGTCCCCCGAGCAGGAGCCAATAGAGGGGTTTGCCAGTGGGGTTGGGGTAGATTTTTGTAAAAATTCTGGGGGTTGGTTGTATGAGGCCGATGATGAGGGTTCTGATGAGGACTAGAAGACTAGGGGTTATTTTGAATTAGATGTTTATTTATTTATTGTGTTTCGAGAACCTTTATGTTAAGGATTTTTAATTCTATTTTCTATCAAAAATTTGAATTTATGCAAGTCAATATTTGAAAGAGAATTTATTCCTTAGGCAAAATTTACATCTGATTTATTTTTACATATATTTGACTGTGAATGCTTGCGCACCTAAAATGATTTAACCCTTGAATGCATACACTTAACACTTGGGGTATGATTTAGAATGGCAACCAAGCGCCGTGCGACTTCAACAGGCAGAAGAGTTCCGGAAGCCGATCATGTGGCACCGAAAGTCGAGACAGCCCAGATGCACTCACCCAACCGGGGTGATGGGAGTGGTCCGGATATGGGCATGAGGTCTGAAATTCCGATTGACGTGACGGTGGGCCAGGCATTTAGCATGATGGTCGAAATTCTGTAGACTCTGACCGCGCAAAGGAACCTTAAGGGGGAAGATGAGGCGTTCGAGCGGTTTCTGAAGTTTCAACCACCTGTCTTCCGGGGCAAAGCAGAACAAGATCAGAAGGCATAATAGTGGATCGAGTAAGGGTGGTGAAAGGACAGCAATCTAACAAGTGCCCCGCCAATCAGCAGTGGCAGAACTGGGGGAAGTAGGCCCGGACAGCACCAGTGGGTCCTGCCCAAAACCTTCCGTCATCCTGGCAGTATGGAAAAAGGGGCCACTCGGAGAAGAACTGTTGGACCAAGGGTGGTGAAAGGAAATGTTATCACTGTGGCGACCCGAACCACCTGAGGAACACTTGCCTTAAGTTGCACCGAGTCGGGCAAGGAAATTCGGTGTAGAATCCGGGGCCCAACAGAGCCAACACCTTGGGAGCATCTGGGGGTGGAGCGCTGAAACTACAAGTGATGGCTAAAGTATTCACCCTCAACAGAGAGGAGGTTGGGACTGATGCAGCGGTTGTGGAAGGAACGTTTACTATCCAAGGATGACCCGTTAATGCATTAATTGATCCTAGCTCAACTCATTCCTGTTTAAACAAGATTTGTGCATGTCATTTAGGTTCGGATGGAGTAGAGTAACCTTATACTTTAGTGGTAAGCACTCCATTGGGGAAAATGGTGCAAGCAGATCGGTATTTGGGAAATTGTAAAGTTGATGTGGGGAGAGAATGTCTGGAGGGAGATTTGATAGTGTTGGATATTGAAGATTATGATTTGATTTTGGGGATGGATTGGTTAGCCAAGCATGGGGCAAGAGTAGACTGTAAGAATATGTCGGTCCAGTTCGTTAGACAGGATTGTGATGTATTGGAGTTCGATGGCAAGAAGGTAAAGGAATTAAAGTATTTGATAGCGGGGGACTAAGGCCCGAAAATCGCTGAAGTAAGGGTGTCAAGGGTACTTGGCTTACGTGATAAAGAAGCCGAAGGACCAGTGCACTCTGGAGGACACCGAAGTAGTGAAGGATTTTCCCGATGTGTTCCCAGCAGAACTTGATTCTTTACCTCCCAGCCGAGAGGTGGAATTCACCATTAACTTAGTTTCAGGAGTGGAACCAGTATCGCGGACCCCGTACCTAATGGCACCGGCAGAACTGAAAGAGCTAAAGGAACAGTTAGAGAAGTTAGTGAGTCAAGGCTACATCAGACCTAGCACGTCGCCCTAGGAAGCGCCTGTGCTATTTGTGAAGAAGAAGGACGGGACTCTAAGGCTATGCATCGACTATCAGGGTTTGAACAACTTAACGATTAAAAACAAGTATCCCCAACCACTGATTGACGAACTGTTCGATCAGTTGCAAGGATCCAGTTACTACTCTAAGTTGGACCTGAGGCAAGGGTACTACCAAGTGCGGATAAAAGAGGAGGATATCCCCAAGACGGCTTTCAACACCAGATATGGGCATTATAAGTTCGTTGTAATTCCGTTCGGGGTGACCGATGCTCCAGAAGTATTCATGGACCTGATGCACCGAGTGTTCTGACCCTATCTGGACAAGTTCGTGGTGGTCTTCATCGACGACATTTTAATTTACTCCAAGAGTCCGAAAGAGCATGCAGAACATCTGAAGCTCGTATTGGAGAAGCTACCGGAGCACAAGTTGTATGCTAAGTTTAGCATGTGCGAATTCTAGTTGTACAGTGTGGCATTCCTTGGCCATGTGGTGACCATGGAGGGAATCAAGGTAGACATGGCAAAGGTTGAAGCGGTGTCAGACTGGAAGTAGCCAGAGAATATCACCGAGATCCAAAGTTTCTTAGGATTGGCTGGTTACTACCGGAGGTTCATCAAATGGTTCTCGACACTCACATTGCCAATGACCCGACTGCTGAGGAAGGATGTTCCATTTGTGTGGAACGAGAAATGCGAGAAAAGTTTTCAAGAACTGAAGCGGAGGTTGATGACGGCACCAGTATTGAGTCTGCCTGATGAGAGTAAGCCTTACGTGCTATATACCGACTCCTCAAAGGAAGGAAGGATTAGGAGAAATGTTGATGTAACATCGGAAGGTGATCACTTACGCTTCTCAGAAGCTGAGACCTTATGAAGTCAACTATCCTACTCATGATCTAGAGCTGGCAGCTATCGTGTTTGCCCTGAAGAAATGGCGACACTACCTATACGGAGTTGAATATGAGGTGTTCACCGACCACAAGAGTCTGAAGTATATCTTCACTCAGAAGGATCTAAACTTGAGGCAGCGAAGATAGATGAAATTTCTGGAAGAATACCGTTGTCCGATCAACTACCCTCTCGGGAAGGCCAACGTTGTGGCGGACGCCCTGAGGAGGAAAGTTAGAATAGCCAGACTATGGGTGCAGGAAATTCAAGTGGTTCAGGATGTGTTGGAAGAAGGGTGGAAGTGCAAGACAAAAGAATTGACGTTAGCAATTTGAAGTTGGTACCGGATTTGAAGCAGGAAATCGTGGAAGCTCAGCAAAGCAACGTCGAGTTTCAACTTTTCAAGGATAAGGAGCTCAAGCAGCCAGACAGTGAATTCCGTCAGGACGAGACGGGAGTTTTGCATTTCAGGGATCTGCTGTGTGTACCCGGAGAGCAGCAATTAAAGGACAAAATTTTGGTAGAGGCGTAAAATAGCAAGTACGCCATTCATCTGAGGGAAGTCAAGATGTATCAGGACCTGAAGAGAGCTTATTGGTGGCTTGGACTGAAGCGAGATGTGGTCAAGTATGTCTCGACCTGTCTCACCTGCCAAAAAGTCAAAGCGGAGCACAAGAAGTCCACGGGACTATTACAACCATTGCCAGTACCAGAATGGAAATGGGAGGAGGTGACTATGGATTTTGTCACCGGACTTCCCATGTCAAAGACCCAGAAGGACGCCATATGGGTAGTGGTGGATTGACTGACCAAGTTGGCCCATTTTATACCCGTAAATGTAAGAGACTCTTTGGAAAAGCTAGCTTAGACATATGTTCGAGAGATAGTCCGACTGCATGGAGTGCCTTAAAGCATAGTGTCTGACCGAGACCCGATGTTTATATCTCAATTTTGGGGCAAGTTTCAGGAAGCAATGGGGTCGAGTTTGAAATTCAGTACGACGGCGCATCCGCAGACCGATGGGTAGTTAGAAAGGGTTATACAGATATTGGAAGATATGCTGAGAGCCTGTATTCTGGATTTTAGGGACAAGTGGATAGAGTGTGTACCATACGCAGAGCTGTCATCTAACAATAGCTATCAAGCTTCAATTGGGATGGCATCGTATGAGGCTTTGTATGGACACAAGTGTTAGGTACTGCTGTATTGGAGTTGGTTAGAAGATGGTCATGTAAGCTGAACCGGAGAAGTCTATGTCCAAGAAATGTTGGATAACGTGAAATTGATCAGGAAAAGGTTGAAAGCAGCTAAGAGCCGACAAAAGAGCTACGCAGACAACCAGCGGAGAGAATTGGAGTTTCAAGTCGGGGACAGCGTATTTCTGAGATTGACGCTGAATAGGGGGATCATGAAACATCCGAAGGGTGGAAAGTTGAATTCGAGATATTTGGGGCCGTTCCTGATTAAGGAATGCATTGGACCGGTAGCTTACCGATTGGACCTGCTAGATGGGTTGACGAGAATTCATGACGTGTTCCATGTGTCACAATTGACGAAGTACAATGCTGATCCCGGTTATGTTCTGAATAACGAGCCATTGGTGTGGCAACCCAATTTGAGCTATGTGGAGAGGCCCGTGCGGATATTGAACCGCAATATCAAGAATCTTCGGAACAAGTAGATACTGATGGTCAAGGTTCAGTGGGAGCATCATGGCACGCAGGATGCCACACGGGAATCGGAAGAGTGGGTTAAACGGAAGTATCCTGATCTGAAATAGAGGTATGCTTGAATTTTGGGACGAAATTCCACTAAGGAGGGGAGGATGTGAAACCCCAGTCGAAACCAACCTTAGAGTAAGGGAGTTGGGATGCATATCTTATTTTATTACACGTTTAAATATATTTTTATATGATTTTATATGCTTTGGAATTGTGTTTGATAGTCTCGAGGGCTTAAATGTCTTTATTGAGTAAGGGTAAAATGGTAATTTTTGCTTGACGTGAACATAGGGAGAAAACTTGAGGGTTAAATAGGAAAAAAAATATTTTAAGAGAAAATAAGAACAAGAGTTGTTGTGATTTAGTGGTTAGAGTTTTGGAATTAATTCTTGAGGTCTTTGGGGTCAAATTCCATCATTGGAGCTTTAGCATGATTAAGTTTTTATTTTTGTTAGGGAAGG
The DNA here is from genome assembly GCA_026120185.1 of Voacanga thouarsii. Taxonomy (NCBI): domain Eukaryota; kingdom Viridiplantae; phylum Streptophyta; class Magnoliopsida; order Gentianales; family Apocynaceae; genus Voacanga; species Voacanga thouarsii. Next base: position 77,564 of record JANUWF010003212.1, read on the forward strand.
TTAGATTTTCGTCGTTGAGTGCTCTAGAGAAGGGTAAAGGTGATGTCCTAGGGGAGACATGATAGGAGTACCCTAATCCTACTCTTGTACCCTACAAAAATTCCTAAGGGAATTCATACCCTTCTTGATCCTTAGTTTTCCTTACTTCTCAATTTTTTAAGTTATTCAATTTATTCAAGCCAATTTCATTCCAGAAATTTTAGTAAAGTGCTGTGGCTTTGAAAGTTCAAAATGTCGAAGTGAAAGACATCTTATGGACCGAAAATGTGGAAGAGATGGGGAAGGTTCCAAGAGAATTAATCCCCTTAATGAACCTTCAAAACTTCACTCTAGCTATGTTCATTTTCCTTCATGTAGTGATCTGAAATTTTTCCAGCTTCTTGTGCTTTCAAGGTGTCGAAATTTTCAGCCATCATTCCCTCCCAAATGCTGCCAAAAAATGGCCCTCTTGACCAGCTTGAAATCTGAAATTTTCTGGCTAAATTCGGACTGCACAAATGCTGTGCAAAATCAGAAAATTTTATGGGCAAAATCGCAGCATATATGAGCTTAAACCAAGCTGTTTTCTTCCAGTTTTTTTCCCAACTCCTTAGCCACATTTTTCCTCCACGAAGAAGGCTGGAAACCAGCTTTAAAAGACCTCTGAATACCCCTTCAAACTCTCTGCAATCTTGCTAGAAAATGGCAGAAAAAGCTGCCCAGGAAAATTCAAGCAATGGCAAAACTGTACAGAATTTTATTTCCAGCTTTATTTCCTTTTCCAACCTTGGCCGAAAAATCACACTTTTTCTGCACAAACCTCTCTTGAACAGCCATGAACTGAACCCCATTGTCTTCCCCAACCTTCTGCATGAAAACCAGTCATGGCTGCTCTAAAATATCTCCAACAAATTACTCCAATCAGGACGGTGATGGAATATCAATACTTTGATGATAAATCGATAATTTTTAATTGATAACTACGTATATAATTCAACCTTAGATCTTAATCTTTGTGAAATCTCGGTCGGAACCAACCTTAGAGTAAGGGGGTAGGCATGCATATCATATTTTATTGCATGTTTTAATATATTTTTATTTAATTTGATATGTTTTGGATTTGTGTTTGATAGTCTCAAGGGCTAATTATCTTTATTGAGTAAGAAGGGCAAATTGGTAATTTTTGCTTGAGGTGAAAATAGGGAGATAACTTGAGAATTAAATAGGAAAAAAAATATTTTAGAGAGTAAATAAGAACAAGAGTTGTTGTGGTTTAGTGCTTAGAGCTTTGGAATTAATTCTTGAGGTCTTGGGTTCAAATTCCATCATTGGAGCTTTAGCATGATTAAATTTTATTTTTGTTAGGGAAGGTTAGATTTTCGTCCTTGAGTGCTCTAGAGAAGGGTAAAGGTGATGTCCTAGGGGAGACATGATAGGAGTACCCTAATCCTACTCCTGTACCCTACAAAAATTCCTAAGGGAATTCATACCCTTCGTGATCCTTAGTTTTCCTTACTTCTCAATTTCTTAAGTTTTTATTTTAGTTAGGGAAGGTTAGATTTTCGTCCTTCAGTGCTCTAGAGAAGGGTAAAGGTGATGTCCTAGGGGAGACATGATAGGAGTACCCTAATCCTACTCTTGTACCCTACAAAAATTCCTAAGGGAATTCATACCCTTCTTGATCCTTAGTTTTCCTTACTTCTCAATTTCTTAAGTTATTCAATTTATTCAAGCCAATTTCATTCCAGAAATTTTAGTAAAGTGCTGTGGCTTTGAAGGTTCAAAATGTCTAAGTGAAAGACATCTTATGGACCGAAAATGTGGAAGAGATGGGGAAGGTTCCAAGAGAATTAATCCCCATAGTGAACCTTCAAAACTTCACTCTAGCTATGTTCATTTTCCTTCATGTAGTGATCTGAAATTTTTCCAGCTTCTTGTTCCTTCAAGGTGTCGAAATTTTCAGCCACCATTCCCTCTCAAATGTTGCCAGAAAATGGCCCTCTTGACCAGCTTGAAATCTGAAATTTTCTGGCCAAATTCGGACTGCACAAATGCTGTGCAAAACCAGAAAATTTTCTGGGCAAAATCGCAGCATATATAAGCTTAAACCAAGTTGTTTTCTTCCAGTTTTTTCCCAACTCCTTAGCCACATTTTTCCTCCACGAAGAAAGCTGGAAACCTACCTTGAAAGTCCTCTGAATGCCCCTTCAAACTCTCTGCAATCTTACTGGAAAATGGTAGAAAAAGCTGCCCAGGAAAATTGAAGCAATGGCAAAATTGTACAGAATTTTATTTCCAGCTTTATTTCCTTTTCCAGCCTTGGCCGAAACATCACACTTTTTCTGCACAAACCTCTCTTGAACAGCCATGAACTGAACCCCATTGTCTTCCCCAACCTTCTGCATGAAAACCGGTCGTGGCTGCTCTAAAATATCTCCAACAAATTACTCCAATCAGGACGGTGATGGAATATCAATACTTTGATGATAAATCGATAATTTTTAAATGATAACTACGTATATAATTCAACCTTAGATCTTAATATTTGTGAAACCCTGATCGGAACCAACCTTAGAGTAAGGGGGTAGGCATGCATATCATATTTTATTGCAGGTTTAAATATATTTTTATTTGATTTTCTATGTTTTGGATTTGTGTTTGATAGTCTCATGGGCAAATTGTCTTTATTGAGTAAGAAGGGCAAATTGGTAATTTTTGCTGGAGGTGAAAATAGGGAGATATCTTGAGGGTTAAATAGGAAAGAAAATATTTTAGAGAGAAAATAAGAACAAGAGTTGTTGTGATTTAGTGGTTAGAGCTTTGGAATTAATTCTTGAGGTCTTATGTTCAAATTCCATCATTGGAGCTTTAGCATGATTAAATTTTATTTTTGTTAGGGAAGGTTAGATTTTCGTCCTTGAGTGCTCTAGAGAAGGGTAAAGGTGATGTCCTAGGGGATACATGATAGGAGTACCCTAATCCTACACTTGTACCCTACAAAAATTCCTAAGGGAATTCATACCCTTCTTGATCCTTAGTTTTCCTTACTTCTCAATTTCTTAAGTTTTTATTTTTGTTAGGGAAGGTTAGATTTTCGTCCTTGAGAGCTCTAGAGAAGGGTAAAGGTGATGTCCTAGGGGAGACATGATAGGAGTACCCTAATCCTACTCTTGTACCCCTACAAAAATTCATAAGGGAATTCATACCCTTCTTGATCCTTAGTTTTCCTTACTTCTCAATTTCTTAAGTTATTCAATTTATTCAAGCCAATTTCATTCCAGAAATTTTAGTAAAGTGCTGTGGCTTGAAAGGTTCAAAATGTCTAAGTGAAAAACATCTTAAGGACCGATAATATGGAAGAGATGGGGAAGGTTCCAAGAGAATTAATCCCCATAGTGAACCTTCAAAACTTCACTCTAGCTGTGTTCATTTTCCTTCATGTAGGGATCTGAAATTTTTCCAACTTCTTGTGCCATCAAGGTCTCTAATTTTTCAGCCACCATTCCCTCCCAAATGCTGTCAGAAAATGGCCCTCTTGACCAGCTTGAAATCTGAAATTTTCTGGCCAAATTCGTACTGCACAAATGCTGTGCAAAACCAGAAAATTTCCTGGGCAAAATCGCAGCATATATGAGCTTAAACCAAGCTGTTTTCTTCCAGTTTTTTCCCAACTCCTTAGCCACATTTTTCCTCCATGAAGAAGGCTGGAAACCAGCCATGAAAGACCTCTAAATGCCCCTTCAAACTCTCTACAATCTTACTGGAAAATGGTAGCAAAAGCTGCCCAGGAAAATTCCAGCAATGGCGAAACTGTACTGAATTTTATTTCCAGCTTTGTTTCCTTTTCCAGCCTTGGCCGAAACTTCATACTTTTTTTGCACAAACCACTCTTGAACAGCCATGAACTGAACCCCATTGCCTTCCCCAACCTTCTGCATCAAAACCAGTTATGGCTGCTCTAAAATATCTCCAACAAATTACTCCAATCATGCCTTGATTGGAGACCAAAATTCCAGCAATCCTAATTTAGTAAACTTCCATAAAATGTCCCTTAAACAACCAGACCTTTCCTTCACCATTATACTCCCTCTTTTTGGTCACCATTAACCTTCTTCAACCAGCTTTCATCCAGCAAGATCACTGAACATCAGTCGGCCATAGCAGCTTCCAAAAAGCTCTCCATTGATCAAAGATATTCTTGCTATATTTTACTTCCAAATTTGATTCCCAAAAATATCCTTTTAGGATTTCAACAACCAGCCATTCCTTTTCTTTTCAAACCAGAAAAATCATCTACCTAAACTACAAAAACAATTCGACCCCTGTAAACATACAGAATTTCGGTAGCTTTAAATCCAAAATCCCTCCATTCTCTTCAACCTTCAAGCACACATAGAACACCAAGAAGACCTACTCACTTCTCTCGCCTAATACCTCTCCAAACCATTTCAATCTCCTTCAAAAAAAATTCCTGATTTCATCTACTCACTACCGTGAGTCCATCCATACCATTTTTAACATCAAACTCCAAAATCCAATTCTCTTCTTTGGATTAAAAATCAGTATTTTTGTGAAGGCTCAAGAACACCTTCAAGGTAAGCTTGTGCAATCAACTTCATCTTCTCTAATCTCCAATCTCTAATGATTATATATGTGTATAAGCACGCTAATGGACGCTCTTCTTCTCTTTTCTCTCTCTCTCTCTCTTAGCCGAATGAATTCTTCACCAATGGCCATGCTTTCTTCATCTCTCTTGGACGGATCTAGTCATCTAGGGGTTGAGATCCATTCGAAACTCCTTCAAGGTACTCATCAATCAAGTAAGCCTTTTCAACCCTCCTTTTTAATTCTAGATTCAAGTCTCTAGGATGATATTGGTAGGAGATGGATTATGAATAGGATTTGAGCATGTATTCTTGTGAGAAGTTGAGATTGAAGCATGAATAAATGTGTGTATATGATGGAGATAGGATTTATGCATGAGTTGATTATCTTGGTTGGTTGTATGGTGTTTTAGGGTTTAATGCATGTCTCCATGTCATAAGTAGTTTTTGTGATCAAGTATGTTAGACATTATGTCACATATGGTGAATAGGATTTATATTCATGTTTGATTGTTAAAGCCATGATTATGTTTATGCTAGTAGAGGTTGGATCATGCCGTGGTAAATTTAGATCTATGCTTTTATTCATGATTTGGATGAGTTGATGAATTGAAGTGGAGTATATGTTCATGACTGTGGTTAGCAATAGAAATATGATAATGATCTAATTGTCCCTAAGCTAATTTTATTTCATCAATTAAATATTTAATATTATAATTTTTGCTAATAATGTAGACCTGGATTATTATATATAATAAGGATATTTTAGTCAAATAAATGATAGCTTTTATTTCAAGAAATAAAATATATAGATATTATATATAATAATATCAAATAAAGCCTTTTATATAAATAATCATAATAAGTAAAATATTAGTTTTGTAAGTCTTAAATTCATAAATATCATTAAAATTTATTATTTTTCAATTATTATTTTTTAACCAAAACCTATTAAAATTTATTTAGTATCTTTCAATCAAGGCCCATTAAAATTTATTTTCAACTAATTTTAGTTATCAATTATTTTCTAATAATTAATTATTAATAAATCATTATTTTACCTAATACCACCTTGGATTCTTCATCAAATAAACTGTAAATTATTCCTAGCAAGATTTAAACCTTCAACTTATTAGTACCTATTTCTCGATACAATAATTATTTTAAATATCAAATTAGACTTAGCTTATAAACCCTTTTTATTTATTATTTGGCCTTAAAGCTTGGGATACTAGGATCATGGTATTAGTGAGTTAAGCCAGCTTTATTTGTGAAAGTGGATTTTAGCTTGAGATTAATTATGGCTTGTATTTACCCCAGGCGGGGTTAGGTCAGCTGTTGAAGACCTTTTTTTTTATCTCAAGCTAAGGATCAGGTAAGCTCCTGCATAAAACCTGATTGATGTAAAATGTTTATTATGGCAAGCCAAATGTAGAGTGTATGGACACTCATTTCTGTAAAGGCAATTGAGGATTATTTCCATTCTCATTTCAGACAAATAAATTATTTGTAAATCAAGGGGCGGTTTTACTCAAAACCTAAAATTCTTTCTAAAACCAGTTTTGCCCCAAACTTTGAAAAACCTTAATTGCCATTTTCAAGTGGAACTATGTTTCGTTCATTTTTCCCAAGTGGGATACGTTACGTTGAGTACTCAATGGGGGTAGACTGGTAGTGCTAGTTTTGAAGAGTAAGAGTGAGTCTTCTGGCAGGAGGCCTCATCCAGAAGATGAACTCAACTTAGAGAAACGTCAGCACTACTTAGTCATGTCGGTCCGAGCTAGCAGTTTTTACTTTAGTCAAGTGACTGTGTTTTGCCGGAATGGACACCCGGTTGTTGTTTGGGTATAGAGAAGGAGGAGTATCTGGCCCGGTAGGCCGATCACCTACCTTTAGTCAGTCTGCACAAAGTGTCGGCATTCTGACCGGCAGTATGCACAAAGTGCTAGGACTAGTCTTTGAAGGGTTAGGGTGAGTCTCTCAGTAGGTGGCCACCTCTAAGGGGTAAGTCCTTCCCGGATAGGATGATAGTCCAGTAGGTCGTGCTGGTCTGAGCTAGCAGTTTTTCAGTCAAGTGACTGCGTGTTGCCAGAATGGACAACCGGTTGTTGTTTGGGTATAGAGAAGGAGGAGTATCTTGCCCGGTAGGCCGATCACCTACCTTTTATCAGTCTGCACAAAGTGTCGGCATTCTGACTAGTCATGGGGCCCAACGTGTGGTAACCCATGATCATTTTTTGAGTGGTTGATTTTATTGAGCATGTGTGATTGGAAAAGCCAAAACACCACTCTTGATTTTGACTATTGTTTATTGCTTGCCAGTATTTCTCTTACGAAAGTTTCACACTTTGCATTCACGAACTGTTTTCACTGGACACTCAAAGCACACACGAACTTATTGAGATTTTTATCTCATCACCCTTTTTATCATGATTTCAGGTCGATCCTGCTGTAGGGATGAGTAGCTAGTTGTAGCCTGCCTTGGAAGATTTTTCTAATATTTATTTTGTGTAATGCTTTGGGAGTTGAGAGTGGATAATTTTATTTATGAATTTATTTTGAATTCTTGGTTTGTAATAAATTATAAGTTTAAAGTATTATTTTTATTCTATTATTTTGAATGTGTGACCTAGTTATAAAGACCCCTTATCCTTTGGACGGGGTGACATCCCCGGCCCTGTCGGGCCTAGGTAGCGGGGTGTTACAAGTGGTATCAGAACGTAGGTTATAGGCAAATATTAATAGTATATATGCTATTTATTTAAGTTTAAATCTTTATCTAACCTATCTTGTTGATACTGTAGGGTGGTTAGGATGCTTAGGACCGTGAGAAAATGGCAGCAATGGCACCCGCCTATCCCTATATATCCGGAAGACCTTCCAGTCCCCCAACCTACCCCTCAGCCAGTTATCCTTATGGAGGATAGCAGTGATGATGAGGTCTAGATCCTTGAACCACTCCCAATCCCGGTGATAGACATAAGCTCTGACGGTGATGATGAGGTGATAGGAGTGGAGCATGTACCCCACACTCCTAGTCCCATAGTGGACTTAGCAGCAGATAGTGATGACTCGGGGGAGATAGACTATGAATCTCCATCTAGGCCTTCTTTCGTTCCTTCTTTTAGCCGAGTTGAGCCCAGGGAGAGTTCTAGGCCCCCCGGGAAGGAGCCAATAAAGGGGTTTGCCAGTGGGGTTGGGGTAGATTTTTGTAAGAATTCTTGGGGTTTGTTGTATGAGGCAGATGATGAGGGTTCTGATGAGGACTAGAAGACTAGAAGTTATTTTGAATTGGATGTTTATTTATTTATTGTGTTTCGAGAACCTTTATGTTAAGGATTTTTAATTCTGTTTTCTATCAAAATTTTGAATTTATGCAAGTCAATATTTGAAAAAGAATTTATTCCTTAGGCAAAATTTACATCTGATTTCTTTTTACATATATCTGACTGTGAATGCTTGCGCACCTAAAATGATTTAACCCTTGAATGCGTACACTTAACACTTGGGGTATGGTTTAGAATGGAACCCAAGCACCGTGCAACTTCAACAGGCAGAAGAGTTCCGGAAGCCGATCATGTGGCACCGGAAGTCGAGACAGCCCAGATGCGCTCACCCGACCGGGGTGATGGGAGTGGTCTAGATATGGGCATGAGGTCTAAAATTCCAATTGATGTGACGGTGGGCCAGGCATTCAGCAAGATGGTCAAAATTATGTAGATTCTGACCGAGCAATGGAACCCTAAGGAGGAAGATGAGGCGTTAGAGCGGTTTCTGAAGTTTCAACCACCTGTCTTCCTGGGCGAAGCAGAGCAAGATCAGAAGGCAGAATAGTAGATCGAGCAAACGGAGGTCATATTTGCAACGCTCCAGTATATCGAGGAGCGGATGGTTAAGTTTACGACTTTCCGGTTGAGAGGACCAGCTCGGGCACGGTGACAGCAAGTTCAAGACGACTGGGAAATGAGCGAGCAGGACTGGACATGGTCCAACTTTGTTGAAGTCTTCCGAGCTGAGTACATCCCTCAGTGGATCGTAGAAAAGCGGGAGGATGAATTTCAGAATTTGAAGCAGGGGAGCATGTTAGTGGCTCAGTATGCGGCATGATTCACCCAGCTGTCAAAATACTGCCAGAGATTAGTGGATATAGAGCAAAATAGGATGAGGCAGTTCGTCAAGGGGTTGGGGCCAGAATTGAGAAGGGCGTTGGCACCTTCTCCGCCAACAACCTATTCGGGGGTAGTGGACGCGGCTACTCGAACTGAGAAGGAGGAACGCAGCAGGATGGCGGCAAGGCCTTTTCAATCGCCAAGGCATCCGCAAGGGCACTTCCAAGGACAGCAATCTAACAAGGGCCCCGCCAATCAGCAGTGGCAGAACTGGGGAAGCAGGCCAGGACAACACCAGTGGGTCCTGCCCAAAACCTTCCATCATGCCGGCAGTATGGAAAAAGGGGCTACTCGGAGAAGAACTGTTGGACCAAGGGTGGTGAAAGGAAATGTTATCACTGTGGCGACCCGAACCACCTGAGTAACACTTGCCCTAAATTGCACCAAGTCGGGCAAGGAAATTCGGTGCAGAATCCGGGGCCCAGCAGAGCCAACACCTTGGGAGCATCCGGAAGTGGAGCGCCGAAACTGCAAGTGAAGGCCAAAGTATTCACCCTCAACAGAGAGGAGGTTGGGACTGATGCAGCGGTTGTGGAAGGAACGTTTACTATCCAAGGATGACCCGTTAATGCATTAATTGATCCTAGCTCTACTCATTCCTATTTAAACAAGATTTGTGCATGTCATTTGTGTTGGGATGGAGTAGAGTAACCTTATACTTTAGTGGTAAGCACTCATTTGGGGAAAATGGTTCAAGCGGATCGGTATGTGGGAAATTGTAAAGTTGATGTAGGGAGAGAATGTCTGGAGGGAGATTTGATAGTGTTGGATATTGAAGATTATGATTTGATTTTGGGGATGGATTGGTTAGCCAAGCATGGGGCAAGAGTAGACTGTAAAAATAAGTAGGTCCAGTTCGTTAGACCGGATTGTGATGTATTGGAGTTCGATGGCAAGAAGGTAAAGGAATTAAAGTATTTGATAGCGGGGGACTACGGCCCGGAAATTGCTGAAGCAAGGGTGTCAAGGGTACTTGGCTTACGTGATAAAGAAGCCGAAGGACCAGTGCACTCTGGAGGACACCGAAGTAGTGAAGGATTTTCCCGATGTGTTCCCAGCAGAACTTGATTCTTTACCTCCTAGCCGAGAGGTGGAATTCACCATTGACTTAGTTTTAGGAGCGGAACCAGTATCGCGGACCCTGTACCGGATGACACCGGCAGAACTAAAAGAGTTAAAGGAATAGTTAGAGGAGTTAGTGAGTCAAGGCTACATCAGACCTAGCACCTCGCCCTAGGAAGCGCCTGTGCTATTTGTGAAGAAGAAGGATGGGACTCTAAGGCTATGCATCGACTATCAGGGTTTGAACTACAAAACGATTAAAAACAAGTATCCCCAACCACTGATTGACGAACTGTTCGATCAGTTGAAAGGATCCAGTTGCTACTCCAAGCTGGACGTGAGGCAAAGGTACTACCAAGTGAGGATAAAAGAGGAGGATATCCCCAAGACGGCTTTCAACACCAGATATAGGCATTATGAGTTCGTGGTAATGCCGTTCGGGGTGACCAATACTCCAGTAGTATTCATGGACTTGATGCACCGAGTGTTCCGACCCTATCTGGACAAGTTCGTGGTGGTCTTCAACGATGACATTTTAATTTACTCCAAGAGTCCAGAAGAGCATGCGGAGCATCTGAAGCTCGTATTAGAGAAGCTTTGGGAGCACAAGCTGTATGCTAAGTTTAGCATGTGCGAATTCTGGTTGGATAGTGTGGCATTCCTTGGCCATGTGGTGACTATGGAGGGAATCAAGGTAGACACGGCAAAGGTTGAAGCGATGTCAAACTGGAAGCAACCAGAGAACATCACCGAGATCCAAAGTTTCTTAGGACTGGCTGGTTACTACCAGTGGTTCATCAAAGGGTTCCCGACACTCACATTGCCAATGACTCGACTGCTGAGGAAGGATATTCCATTTGTGTGGAACGAGAAATGCGAGAAAAATTTTCAAGAGCTGAAGCGGAGGTTGATGACGGTGCCAATATTGAGTCTACCAGAGGAGGGTAAGCCTTACGCGCTATATACCGATGCCTCGAATGAAGGATTGGGAGCAGTGTTGATGTAAGATTGGAAGGTGATCAATTACGCTTCTCGGAATTTGAGACCTCATGAAGTCAACTATCCTACTCATGATCTAGAGCTGGCAGCTATCATGTTCGCCCCGAAGAAATGGCGACACTACCTATACGGAGCTGAATGTGAGGTGTTCACCGACTACAAGAGTCTGAAGTATATCTTCACTCAGAAGGATCTGAACTTGAGGTAGTGAAGATGGATGGAATTTTTGAAAGAATATCATTGTCCGATCAACTACCCTCCCGGGAAGGCCAACGTTGGGGTGGACGCCCTGAGCAGGAAAGTTGGAATAGACAGACTATGGGTGCAGGAAATTCAAGCGGTTCAGGATGTGTTGGATAGAAGGGTGGAAGTGCAAGACAAAAGAATTGTTATCAGCAGTTTGAAGTTGGTACCAGATTTGAAGCGGGAAATCATGGAAGCTCAGCAAAGCAACGTCGAGTTTCAACTTTTCAAGGATAAGGAGCTCAAGCGGCCAAACAGTGAATACCGTCAGGACGAGACGGGAGTTTTGCATTTCAGGGATCGGTTGTGTGTACCTGGAGAGTAGCAATTAAGGGCCTGAATTTTGGAAGAGGCTCACAAGAACTAGTACGCCAGTAATCCGAGGGAAGTCAAGATGTATCAGGACCTGAAGAGAGCCTATTGGTGGTTCGGACTAAAGCGAGATGTGGTCAAGTATGTCTTGACCTGTCTCACCTGCCAAAAAGTCAAAGCGGAGCACAAGAAGTCAGTGGGACTATTGCAGCCATTGCCACTACCAGAATAGAAAATGGAGGAGGTGACTATAGAATTTGTTACCGGACTTCCCATGTCAAAGACCCAAAAGGACGCCATATAGGTAGTGGTGGATTGACTGACGAAGTCAGCCCATTTCATACCGGTAAATGTAAGAGACTCTTTGGAAAAGCTAGCTCAGACTTATGTTCAAGAGATAGTCCGACTGCACGGAGTGCCTTCAAGCATAGTATCTGACCGAGACCCGAGGTTTACATCTCGATTTTGGGGCAAGTTTCAGGAAGCAATGGGGTCGAGTTTGAAATTTAGTATGATGGCGCATCCACAGACCGATGGACAGTTAGAAAGGGTTATACATATATTGGAAGATATGTTGAGAGCCTGTGTTCTGGATTTCAGGGACAAGTGGAGAGTGTGCACCATACGCGGAGCTGTCATCTAACAATAACTATCAAAATTCAATTGGGATGGCATCGTATGAGGCTTTGTATGGACATAAGTGAAATTGTTGTATTGGAGTTGGTCAGAAGATGGTCATGTAAGCTGAACCGGAGAAGTCTACGTCCAAGAAATGTTGGATAAAGTGAAATTGCTCAGGAAAAGGTTGAAGGTGGCTAAGGGCCGACAAAAGAGCTACGCGGACAACCAACGGAGAGAATTGGAGTTTCAAGTCGGGGACAACGTATTTCTGAGATTGACGCCGAATAGGGGGATCTTGAAACATCCGAAGGGTGGAAAGTTGAATCCAAGGTATTTGGGGCCGTTCCCGATTAAGGAATGCATTGGACCGGTAGCTTACCGAGTGGACCTGCTAGATGGGTTGACGGGAATTCATGACGTGTTCCATGTGTCACAATTGAAGAAGTACAATGCTGATCCCGGTCATGTTCTGAATAATGAGCCATTGCTGTTGCAACCCGATTTGAGCTATGTGGAGAGGCCCGTGCGGATATTGAACCGCAATATCAAGAATCTTCGGAACAAGTAGATACTGATGGTCATGGTTCTGTGGGAGCATCATGGCACACAGGATGCCACATGGGAATCGGAAAAGTGGGTTAAGCGGAAGTATCCTGATCTGAAATAGAGGTATGCTTGAATTTTGGGACGAAATTCCACTAAGGAGGGGAGGATGTGAAATCCCAGTCGGAACCAACCTTAGAGTAAGGGGGTTGGCATTCATACCATATTTTATTGCATGTTTAAATATATTTTTATATGATTTTATAAGCTTTGGATTTGTGTTTGATAGTCTCGAGGGCTTAATTGTCTTTATTGAGTAAGAAGGGTAAAATGGTAATTTTTGATTGAGGTGAAAATAAGGAGATAACTTGAGGGTTAAATAGGAAAAAAATATTTTAGAGAGAAAATAAGAACAAGGGTTGTTGTGGTTTAGTGGTTAGAGCTTTGGAATTAATTCTTGAGGTCTTGGGTTCAAATTCCATCATTGGAGCTTTAGCATGATTAAATTTTATTTTTGTTAGGGAAGGTTAGATTTTCGTCCTTGAGTGCTCTAGAGAAGGGTAAAGGTGATGTCCTAGGGGAGACATGATAGGAGTACCCTAATCCTACTCTTGTACCCTACAAAAATTCCTAAGGGAATTCATACCCTTCTTGATCCTTAGTTTTCCTTACTTCTCAATTTTTTAAGTTATTCAATTTATTCAAGCCAATTTCATTCCAGAAATTTCAGTAAAGTGCTGTGGCTTTGAAGGTTCAAACTGTCTAAGTGAAAGACATCTTATGGACCGAAAATGTGGAAGAGAGATCAGGGTTTCATTGTCACTAATTGTGATGGATTTGCAAGGGATTAGGGTTTAATGCATGTCTCCATGTCGTAAGTAGTATTTGTGATCAAGTATATTATAGTTTATGTCACCTATGGTGAATAGGATTTATATTCATGTATGTTTGTTAAAGCTATGATTATGTTTATGCTAGTAGAGGTTGGATCATGCCTTGGTAAATTTAGATCTATACTTTTATTCATGATTTGGATGAGTTGATGAAATGAAGTGCGATATATGGTCATGATTGTGGTTAGCAATAGAAATATGATAATGATCTAATTGTCCCTAAGCTAATTTTATTTCTTCAATAACATATTTAATTTTATAATTTTTGCTAGTAAGGTAGACTTGGATTATTACATATAATAAGGATATTTTAGTCAAATAAATGATAGTTTTTTTTTTCAACAAATAAAATATATAGATATTATATATAATAATAAAATCAAATAAAGCCTTTTATATAAATAATCATAATAAGTAAAATATTAATTTTGTAAGTCTTATATTCATAAATATCATTAAAATTTATTATCTTTCAATTACTATCTTTTAATCAAAACCTATTAAAATTTTTTTAGTATCTTTCAATCAAGAACCATTAAAATTTATTTTCAACTAATTTTAGTTATCAATTATTTTCAAACAATTAATTATTAATAAATCATTATTTTATTTAATACCACCTAGGATTCTTCATCAAATAAATTCTAAATTATTCTTAGCAAGATTTAAACCTTCAACTTATTAGTACCTATTTCTCGAAACAATAATTATTTTAAATATCAAATTAGACTTAGCTTATAAACTATTTTTATTTATTATTTGGCCTAAAAGCTTGGGATACTAGGATCATGGTAGTAGTGAGTTGAGCCAGCTTAATTTGTGAAAGTAGATTTTATCTTGAGATTAATTATGGCTTATATTTACCCCAGGCAGGGTTAGGTCAGCTATTGAAGACCTTTTTTTTTTTTTATTTTTTATCTCAAGCTAATAATCAGGTAAGCTTCTGCATAAAACATGATTGATGTAAAATGTTTATTATGGCAAGCCAAATGTAGAGTGTATGGACACTCATTTCTGTAAAGGCAATTGAGGATTGACTTCTTTCTTATTTCAATCAAACAAATTATTTGAAAATCAATAAGCAGATTTACTCAAACTCAAAACTCTTTCCAAAACTGATTTTGACAAAGACTTTGGAAATCCTTAATTGCCATTTTCATGTAGAACTGTGTTTTGTTCATTTTCCCAAGTGGGATATGTTACATTAAGTACTCAATAAGGGTGGACTGCTAGAACTAGTCTTTGAAGGGTTAGGGTGAGTCTTTCAGTAGGTGTCCACCTCTGAGGGGTGAGTCCTTCTCGGATAGGATGACAGTCCAGTAGGTCGTGCCGGTCCGAGCTAGCAGTTTTTCAGTCAAGTGACTGTGTGTTGCCGGAATGGACAATCGGTTGTTGTTTGGGTATAAAAAAGGAGGAGTATCTTGCCCGGTAGGCCTATCACCTACCTTTTGTTAGTCTGCACAAAGTGTCAACATTCTGACCGGTTATGGGAACCAACGTGTGGTAACCCATGATCACTTTTTGAATAGTTGATTTTATTGAGCATGTATGGTTGGAAAAGCTGATATGGGCTAAATTGGTCATACTTTGCTTAGTTATTTGAGACTTTTTTTGTAATACATTTTGTGCAATAACTAGTCATATTCTTTCATATTTGAGATTTTACCCTTGGAATGGTATTTTTGTCATTATTTCAGATTTTTGGGTAAAACAAAGCAAAATCGTCGCGAAACAGAGCAGAGGTGGAGCCGACTAGAGCCCTAGAACCAACGCCAGCTGTACACTGGTTGCACAAACTTCAAAGCGATGGAAAAATTGTAGAAATAGAGTAGAACAGAACCTAAGCGGCGCCGGTTGCATTCTGGAACTTATGCGCACAATTCGGAGAAAAATTAGCGAACGAGTGGAGAAACAGAACACAGGTGGTTCCGGCTCTGAAGGACCAAGGCAGCGCCGGCTGTGGTCTGTCCTTGAGGCGGTGCTGCAATCTTTCTTTGCATTTTTGGAAATCTGAGGAGTTTAAGTATCTTCCAACTTCTACTCAGCCAAGAACTTTGTACCTACGAGTTTAGGCACTTCTTTAACCTATAAATAGATGAAAAACAAAAGGGAAAAGAGGAGAATTCATTAATCATCATAGAAATCACTCAGTCCAAGCAGAAATTCTTCAAGTTCAATGAGGGTTGTACAAGAAGGTCTTCAAAGGAAGAAGAAAAATGCTTGTCTATGAGTGCTTTCTTTTACTTTGTCTTCTTTTTCTTGATAATGATATGTTAACCATTTTATTGTAATTTGACATTGTTTTAGATATTCATGATTTTTAGAGTTATTTAATCTTTTGATTAATTGATTGTTCTTCTTGGTATTTAATTACTTGGGCGTATGACGAGATTAATTGGTTGTTTCATTTCATTAATTTTCTTGACCATAGAAGTTGATGGTGGTTGCAATTGATTAATTTCATATTTATTGGTTAACTTGCTAAACCAAAAAGGTTAATTGCTGAGGATGGAGTAATTAAAAGTTAATTGATGTTTGTCAGACCAATGATTCATTGATTAATTTCATGTTTTAAATTTTCCAGACTAAGGAAATTTAATCAAGGATTGTGCTTAATGCATCTTCTGGATGAATTAGTTGAGACAGACTAAGTGATGCTAACTTATCTAGAAGGTAGTAATTAGTTGAGATAGACCAAGTGATGCTAATTTACCTTAATCCTTCATGATGCCAAGAGAATGATTGGTTAAAATAACAGTTAGGTACTTTGAGATCATGTTTGTCTACACAATGGTTTGAGTTGTATACTTCTCCATCCTTGACGTATATATATTTCGAACTTTGTTTTGTTTTGTTTTGTTTTGTTTCGGTTTGGTTTTATCGAGTTGGTTAAATAATGAATGAAGGGTAATTAATGTCTACTTGTTCCTTGAGGATCGACACTCGTTTGAACCCTATGCTCAGTTAATGATGAGCACGCTTGCTCATATGTGTGATTTGGGTTTAACGTTTATATTTAAACTTGATTGGGAATGTACTTAGTTTTGTATGATTTTTATACCCAAGTCCGGGCACATCAAGTTTTTGGCGCCGTTGCTGGGGAACAATAGCATGAAAGCTTGGATTTTGTTGATTTAACCATATAAATATGTAAATATGTATATACGTTCCTTGTATGAAGAAGTGCCTATGTTGTTGTTTGTATAATTGTATTGTAATTTCGCTATATATTGTAAATATGTGAATAGGTATATACATGTTCATAATCACTAACTTGTATTTGTATGTTTGTATATATTGTATATTTAGTTATTGAATTTTACTAACTTTTTCTTCTTTTAATTTTTTTTTTTATAAATATGAATTTTAGTTATCTAACTTTCTTCTTGTCTTTTATAGGTGTAGGCCATGGAAAGCAGCGAAGTCATTTTTGCTGTTTGAAATAATTTTTATTTTGGTCGTTGTGTTTTGTTCTTTTTATCATGTCTTCATAATTAAATTGCATTATTCATCATTATTGCATGTTCATCATTTTTCTTGCATTCAAAAAAAAAGAAAAACATTAGTGTATTGATTGGCAAAATTACAAGCTCGCATTGATGTTTTTGGTGAGACATCATTAGAAGAATTAGTGAATTCTTGTGTTGCCAATACAAATTTATCTGTCAATGGCATGACGAAGCTTCTGAACAATTGTGCGATCCAAGGAAACACTTACTTAAGATTGTTGAGGAGAATCATAAGTTCATGCTAGCCCATACACTCGAACAAGAGAATCTCCCAAGAGAGGAGAGATCCTATGAGGGATAACTATCCAATGTGGGAAGGGAGGTATTCAATTCTTCTCTATGTGCTAATAATCCTAACCTCTCTTTGTCATATGATTTCCTAGGTTCTTCTCTTCTCTCGGAGAATATGGATCCAAATAATGATGTGTTGAATTTATCATACTTCAAGGAGTTGGATCTTTCAACACTATATTGTACGAAGTCCTTGGAGGATGGTGGTAATTTCTATCTGTCATTCCATTCAACGGGAGGTAGCTTAGTTTTTGTAGATGTGTTGAAAAGTAAGGATTTTTTTATCCCATCTTTAAGAACTAAATACTAAGTTTAAAGGGGCATTTCAGTTGTGACAAATCTTTTGAAGGGTCACAAGGTGATTTCAAAGGTGATGCATTTTTTTGAGATCATGTGCACTTCTATGTTGACAAAAATATTTATGTGTCTAAAGAAATGTTAGAGTAAGAGGTTTAGGTGTTTTGCTTTAGTGAGAAAAAATATTTTCATAAACTTTTTATTTCTCAAAAACCTCTCATCATTCTACATTCATCATGCCTATATTCTATTTTGAGCTTTAATGTCTTTTCAAAAGATTTGATGAGGAAGCATGATGAGTGTGAAAAGTTTTTGTTTTATTTTTGTTTTAGTCTTTTTCTTTAGCTTGTTTTCTTTTCTTTTGGTTTGTTTTTAGTTTATTTTTATTTTCTTTGTGCTTTTCTTTGTGTTTTGTTTTATAGGAATAAAGTTCTCTTGGACAAACCCTTCTCTTTACCTCAAGTTTGGATATCTATTGAAGCATTCTTGCACTTGTCAGTATTACTTAAACTTTCTAACCCCCTATTATTTTTAGTCCCTTTGGAGATGCTTTCTTGTGTTTCTTCTTTTTGCCAATGAGGACATTGTCCAATTTAAGTATGGGGGAGTGGTTTGGTGATATACTTTGTCCAAATTTTTATCAATTATCTTGGTATTTTCATAGTATTGAGCTACTTTGAAATATTTTGAAATTGAGAAATAGTTTTATTTTGGGCATAAAGAATGGAAGTATTTTCTTTCTTATCTTTTTCCCTTTATTTTTGGTCCCATGGCATTGTTTATTTCTTGTTATATTTATTTGGCCATTGAGGACAATGTCCAGTTTAAGTGTGGGGGAGTGATTCGATTGAAAATTCTTCTATGCATCATTCTTTTATATTTTATCATCCTTCTTGTGAGCAAAATTTTCAAAATTTTTTCTAATTTTCTTTGAGATTTCAAGCTGTATTTTTAGTGCATGTCTTTATGATGGATTATAGAGCATATGTTCTAGATCATTTATGGCTTATGCATGACTTTTTGCACTCACTTGGACAAAGTAGTTCTTGATCAAATGTTTTGCATTATTCTTAAACCTGTTTTTTCTCTAAAATTCATGGAGCATTCTAGAACTTACTTGAATACCTCTCGAGGAGAAATAAGAAAGTCAATCGTGATTTAACTTAGGGATGACGGTAATAGGCTTTATTTGGATAGTTTGAGCTTTTCAAGCCTACCTATTGTTATATTATCCCTAGTGCCTATTTTGAGCCTAAATGGTTGATTTCTTTCATTAAAACCCGTCACAATATTTTTTTCATTACTTGTTTTTGAGAGTTTGAATAATTTTTCAAATCTTTATGCTCTTGATGGATGAAGTATATGTATGAGAATGTTGAGGAAGAATGTTGGGATAAAGATCATGACTTGTTACTTTCAGTCATGGATCAATAACAAGTTGAGCTGAAAAGAAAAAGAAAGAGAAGAAAGAGAAAAGAGAAAGTGAAAAAAACAAAGGAGTTGAAAAAAGAAAGCAAAAATTTGCTAGAAAGAATGAAAGAAGAGAAGTGAAAAAAGAAAAAACAACAGCAGCAGTGAAAGAAAAGATCACAAAAGGAATGGTGATTGAGCTGGAAAAAAAAAAGTTAAAGTTCACATAAAACACTTGATACCATTACAAGAAAATTGAGTGATCTTGTGAGGAAAAGAGTTAATGATAAGAAGAGGTGAAAGAAAAAAAGAACAATGCAGGATTTGCTTGAAGTGCATAAGAGTTGTTATATAAGGTTATGGTTTGATTGATTCTTGGAATAGGAGAGCAAGAAGAGTTGAGAATTATAGGTTTATTTTAGTTACCCTTTTCTTGCTTACTCTCAGTTTTTATTTGACTTTTGAATTTCCTATATCCTTCATTTGCTAAGCCACATTACAAACCTTTAACCTTGCATTACAAGCATAAAAGTCCTACTTGATCTAAGTAGAATCATGATATGTCTCGGATTAGTGGAGAGAGTGTATGAAAAGTAAGCATATGGAATACATATTCTTTTTGAACTGACTTCTTTCCAATGGTTTGAGAATATTGTGAAGTATTGAGATGGTTCTACTAAGTCATTTATTACTTACACAAGTCTTGCAATGGTTGTGAAAAATGTAGTATCATGTGTTTTATGTTCTTGAATGAAGAAAGCATTGAAGATATAGTTTTGGAATTGATTGAGTGATTTGATTAAAACCTTGTGTTTTTCCTACTTATTCTTGATACTTTACTTAAGGACAAGTAAAGAGTTAAGTGTGGGGGAATTTGATAGGGGCTAAATTAGTCATACTTTGTTTAGTTATTTGAGGCTCTTTTGTAATACATTTTGTACAATAACTAGTCATATTCTTTCATATTTGAGATTTTACCCTTGGAAAGGTATTTTGGTCATTATTTCAGATTTTTGGGTAAAACGAAGCAAAACCATCACAAAATAGAGTAGAGGCAGCGTTGGCAAGAGCCCTAGAACCGGCGCCAGCTGTACACTAGTTGCACAAACTTCAAAGCGATGGGAAAATTGTAGAAATACAGTAGAACAGAACCTAAGCGGCACCAGCTGTAAGGCTGGAACCAGTGCCGGTTGCATTCTAGAACTTATGTGCACAATTCGGAGAAAAATCAGCGAATGAGTGGAAAAGCAAAACATAGGCGACGCCGGCTCCGAAGGACAAAAGCAGCGCCGACTGTGGTCTGTCCTTGAGGCGGTGCTGCGATCTTTCTACGCGTTTTTGGAAATCTAAGGAGTTTTAGTATCTTCCAACTTCTACTCGGCCAAGAACTTTGTACCTACGAGTTTAGGCACTTCTTTAGCCTATAAATAGATGAAAAACACAAGGAAAAATGGGAGAATTCATTGATCATCATAGAAAATCACTCAGTCCAAGGAGGAATTCTTCAAGTTCAAGGAGGGTTGTATAAGAAGGTCTTCAAAGGAAGAAGAATGAGGCTTGTCTATAAGTGCTTTGTGAAACCCCAGCCAAAACCAACCTTAGAGTAAGGGGGTTGGGATGCATATCATATTTTATTGCATGTTTAAATATATTTTTATATGATTTTATGTGCATTGAATTTGTGTTTTATAGTCTAGAGGGCTTGATTATGATTATTGAGTGAGAATGGCAAAATGGTAATTTTTACCTAAGGTGGAAAAAGGGAGATAGCTTGAGGATTGAATAGAAAAATATTTTTAGAGAGGAAATAAGAACAAGAGTTGTTGTGGTGTAGTGGTTAGGGCATTGGAATTAATTCTTGAGGTCTTGGGTTCAAATTCCATCGTAGAAGCTTTAGCTAGATTAAATTTTATTTTTGCTTGGGGGGAATTGGTTTCGGCCCTAAGGGCCTAGAGCAAGGAGTGATGATGTCCTAGGAGAGACATGATAGGAGTAATCTCATTCCACTCCTTTACTCTACTCGAAATTCTTAAAGGGAAATTCATTTTTCCTCAATTCTCAACTCCTTAGTTTGGTCAAGATGTTCTAGCATTTTTCTTTCCAAAAAATTCAGTAAAGTGCTGAGGTCTTTTAGGACCAAAGTGTCTTGGAAAAAGACTTCTTATAGTCTGAAAATATGGAAGAATTGTGGGAAATTCCAAGAGGAAAAATCCCTCTAGTAAGCTTGCTGAAATTTCACTCTAGACTAGTTCATCTTCCTTCATGGAATGAGCTGAAATTTTCCAGCTTGTTGTACCTTCAAAATGTCGAGATTCTTAGGTAATATTCCCACCCAAATGCTGCTAGAAAAATGGCCATAATTTCAGCTTGAAACATGAATTATTTCTGCCATTTTCGGACTGCTCAAGGGCTGTACAAAACCAGTGAAAATTCTGGGCAAAATCGCAGCTTTGGAGGTTCAAAACCAAGCTGTTTTCTTCCAGATTTTGTGCAGCACCTTAGCCATATTTTTCCTCCATGAAGAAGGCTGGAAAGAAGCCTTGAATACCCCTAAAACCCCCCTTCAAACTCTCTGCAACTTGGCTGGAAGTGGCAGTCGAAATTCTGCCCAGAAAATTACTGTGCAGCAGAAAAAAAAAAAAACTATGCAGGAGAATTCCCAGCTTTGTTTCCTATTTTCCTTCCAGCCAAAACACCAACCTACATCTGCAAAAACCTTCCTTAAACCTCCATTAACAGAGCTCCATTATTTTCCTCAAGCTTCTGGATGAAAGGCAGCAATGGCTGTCCGAAAATCTCTCCAACAAATCCCTGCAATTTAGCTTGATTGGTTTCCAAAATTTCAGCCATCTTGTTTAGCAACTTTCCATAAAATCTTACCCCATTGACCAGACATTTTCTTCAGCATTGTGCACCTTAATTTCGGCCATCATAAGCTACCTTGAACCAGCTTTAATTCCTCAGAACAGCTGCTCAACCAGTCGGCCATAGTAGACCTTCAAAGCTGTCCAAACAATCAAGATATTCTTAGAATATTTAGTTTCCAAAATCACTTCCTAAAAATATTCTACCAAGATTGTAACAACTAACCTTTCTTTTTCCCTCTCAAATCAGAGAAAACATCCTCCTAAACCCTACAGAATTTTGGCAGCCCTAATTCCACAGAATTTCGGCAGCTACAACATCCATTCTCTCGATTTTTCTTCAGCCACCAAGAACACACACACTACACCAAGAACACCTACTACTTGCTTTCACCTAATACACCTTCAAATGACTTCAAACCCTCACGAACTTCTCCAGATTTAGTCTACTCACTGCTGTGAATCCATCAACACCATTCTTAACATCAATCTCCACGAATCATCTTGCTACATCGGATCAAAATCAGAAATTTTTGTGAAGGACAAGAACACAATCAAGGTAAACTTATTCTAACAACTTCATCTTCTCTAACCTTGATCTCTAATGAGAACCTATGCGAATAAACATACTAATGATTTCTTCTTCTTCTTCTTCTTCTTCTTCTCTCTCTCTCTCTCTCACATGGCTGAAATCACTCTTCTTTGGCCGGATGACTTCTCCTTCCATAATCTTGTTCTCGCCATCTCTCTTGGACAAGGTTAGCCATCTAGGAGTTGGGATCTACTCTAAACTCCTTCAAAGCATTCATCAACCAAGTAAGTACCTTCAATCTTTCTTTTAAACTCTAGAATCATGTCTCTAGGATGATGTTGTTAAAAGATGAATGGCGATGGGATTGAGTATGTGTTGTTGATGATTGAAGCATGAGTACATGTATGATTGTGAAGGAGATGGGATTTATGCATGGAAGGATTATATTGGTTGGTTGTATGTGGAATTGAGTTTGATGCATGTCATAGGTAGTATGTGTGATGAAGTATGCTAGAGCTTATGTCACCTTTGGTGAATAGGAGTTATATGCATGACTAAAATATTGAAGCCATGATCATATTTATGCTAATAAGGGTTAGATCATATTTTGATAAATTGAGATCTATGCTTGTATGCATGATTTGGATGATTTGATGAATTGAAGGGTTGTATATGTTCATGATTGTGGTTAGCTATGGGAATATGATCATGATCTAGTTGTCCCTAAGCCAAATTTTATTTCTTTGATAAAATATTTAATAATATGAGTTTTCTAATAAAATTTTGAAAACCATGGGAAAATGTGGATTTGATCTTTTATATAAAATAGTAATATTTTAATCAAATAAATAATAGTTTCTTCTAGAAAAAATTAAAAAATATATATTATTTAAAATAATAAAATCAATTAAAGCCTTTTATGGAAATAATTATAATTAATAAAATATTTATTGCTAAAAATTTAATTATTATCTTTTAATCA
This sequence comes from Voacanga thouarsii, assembly GCA_026120185.1. Classification (NCBI taxonomy): domain Eukaryota; kingdom Viridiplantae; phylum Streptophyta; class Magnoliopsida; order Gentianales; family Apocynaceae; genus Voacanga; species Voacanga thouarsii. Next base: position 100,874 of record JANUWF010003212.1, read on the forward strand.
AAACCCATTAAGGATTTGCTTATTATTTTTCAAGCAAGACTCATAAATTTATTTTCAACAAATTTTAGCTATCAATTATTTTCTAACAACTAAATTATTAATAAATCATTATTTTACCTTACACCACCTTGGACCCTTTTTCAAATAAACCATAATTTATTTTTTAGCAAGATTTAAACCTTCAACTTTTTGTACCTATTTCCCAAACTCTAGCTATTTTGATATCAAACTAGATTTATTTTATAAACCCTTTTTATTTATTATTGAGCCTTAAAGCTTGGGACACTAGGGATATGATTGTAGTAAGTTGAGTTAGTTTTATTTGAGAAAGTGAGTCTTTGGCTTGAGTTTGATTGTGGTTTGTATTTACCCTATGCGAGGTTAGGTCAACTGTCGGAGACCTTTGTTGTGGGCAAGGATTAGGTAAGCTCCTGCATAAAACCTGTTTGATGAAAAATGATTTTTTTTTATGGCAAGCCAAATGTAGAGTGCATGGTCATTCATTTCTGTAAAGGCAATTGAGGATTATTTCCATTCTCATTTCAGACAAATAAATTATTTGTAAATCAAGGGGCAGTTTTACTCAAAACCTAAAATTCTTTCTAAAACCAGTTTTGCCCTAAACTTTGAAAAACCTTAATTGCCATTTTCAAGTGGAACTATGTTTCGTTCATTTTTCCCAAGTGAGATACGTTACGTTGAGTACTCAATGGGGGTAGACTGGTAGTGCTAGTTTTGAAGAGGAAGAGTGAGTCTTCTGGCAGGAGACCTCATCCAGAAGATGAACTCAACTTAGAGAAACGTCAGCACTACTTAGTCATGCTGGTCCGAGCTAGCAATTTTTACTTTAGTCAAGTGACTGTGTTTTGCCGGAATGGACACCCGGTTGTTGTTTGGGTATAGAGAAGGAGGAGTATCTTGCCCAGTAGGCCGATCACCTACCTTTAGTCAGTCTGCACAAAGTTTCGGCATTCTGACCGACAGTATGCACAAAGTGTCAGCATACTGACCATCCGGTTATGGGGCCCAACGTGTGGTAACCCATAATCCTTTCTTTCGAGTGGTTGACCTTATAAATTATGTATGGCTGGAAAAGCCAAAACGCTACTCTTGCTTTTGACTAATGTTTATTGCTTGCCAATATTTCTCTTATAAAGTTTTTATACTCTGCATCCACGAACTATTTCCACTGAATACGCAAACCACACACGGACTTACTGAGATTTCTGTCTCATCACCTTTTTACCATGATTTCAGGCCGATCCTACTGTGGGGATGAGTAGCTAGTGTTATCTGCCTTGGAAGAGAATGTTGTCTTTTATTTTTATGTATTGCTTTGGGGAGTTGAGAGTGGATGATTTTATTTATGGATTTGTTTTTCTTTTGGGAATTCATGCTTTTATTCATGGATTTATTCTTGGGTTGTAATAAATTTTAAGTTAAATTATTATTTTCATTTCGCTATTTTAATTGTGTGACCTAGTTATAAAGACCCCTTGTCCTTTGGACGGGGTGACATCCCCGGCCCTGGCGAGCCTAGGTAGCGGGGTGTTACATGCTTTCTTTTACTTTGTCTTCTTTTTCTTGACAATGATATGTTGACTATTTTATTGTAATTTGACATTGTTTTTTATATTCATGATTTTTAGAGTTATTTGATCTTTTGATTAATTGATTGTTCTTCTTGGTATTTAATTACTTGGGTGTATAACGAGATTAATTGGTTGTTTCTTTTCATTAACTTGCTTGACCA